>JAADYS010000297.1:0-33464 GCA_012931995.1 Fusarium albosuccineum | reverse complement strand
AAAAAAGGTATAAAATTAAAGGAATAAGGTATTATATAATAGTTATAGTTATTAATTAGAGCCTATATAAGCTTAAGCTAGGGAGTAGTGTGATATAGGTGCCTTAGGTACCTATAGCAGCCTTATAGCTTGGGCCTTATAGTAGCTCTACTGTAGCTAGCCTTGAACATGTATATATGCTTCCCTTCACCTCTTTTAGTGCATAATACATAGCTGCTTCGCGATTTCTCGTGCGCCAACCTCGGATCCCCCATCCGAGCGTCTTTCTGCCTATCAATGCTCTAGAATTGTCAAGATTGATAAGGATTTCATAACGCGTCAGGTGAGCTGGCAATTGCGATTCCGGAACAATCTCTACAGTAGCTCAACCCCAGGCATCTTCAACCAGATCCTGGCAAGACCCTGAACGGGCACACTCCATCCGCATCGAACCACAATCGTTCCTCCGCCCCAACAATGTCTTCTGTCGATCCCGACTTTTTACGATCCCCGTATTCGGTCTTGCATTGACATCTTGGACAGACCCAAACCATGTTGACACCGCCTTGTGTCTGTAAGAGTGAACTTGTGCAAAGGATGAACACATGCATTCGAGTAAAGACTTAGTCTTTTCATGCGGCTTAGAAGTACCCACAATGTAACTTATAGGGTGCCTTCCTTGCATTTTTACTGCAATGCTGTCTTCAATATCAAATTCCCTAACAACGCCATCCTTGTCCCAGCGCCCACAAGAGCACCTGGAGAGGAGGCCTGTGGACACATCATTAGATAAGGAACTACCATATACACTTACAACCATCACTGGTAAACCGCTTGATCTTGGCCTAGCTCGCGCTGCAACAGTCGACCATCACCTACTTCCACTCGTCCCGGATCAAGACAAGGGATGCTGGGCATCGGCACTATAGAATACCAGTACTCAAGCATTGGAATTACCACCAGTCTTAAGCAAGTCAGAGAATCTTGAAGTCATGGCACTTGGTTAATAAGAGATTCAAGGTTGCATGGCAAGATTTCTCAACGTTTCTCATCGCCGAGTACAAGACTGCATGGGTATGTTGGCCAGATAGATACATGGCCATTTGACACTCAAAACACTCAAGCCATTAGTCCTCTGCATCATACTCAGGGATTATTGGGGTAAGTGAAGCTGTCTTTGGGGAGTCAGTACTGTTAAGAGTCCTTTGGGTAGCTGCATTGATGAGATTGTGAATCGAAGCCTTGTCTCAAACACCATCGAACAACTTGACCATGTGCGCCAAACAGACTCCGCGCCGTAATTGCCTGCTTCCCTCAACATGAAATGGTAAAGCCCTTGCTGTATTCTGATGCCTCGCTGGGGTGCTCGCTAAGGTCCATCATCTCGGACTCTTGAAATGATACGGAATCAATCGTGGCGATTTCTATCAGGGCGCGCTGAATGACATGGCTCAAAGAGTGGCTCATCTCTATTATTTGAAGCCGAACAAAAACCACCACCAACAACTGTGTATCGACCTTGTATTCCTATCGGACGAGGACTAGCGGAATAGCCTGGTTCGATCTGCTGAGTCTTGGGCTATGCCTTCTTGGAAGGAGAAAGTTGGCCGGCCTATCAAATAGCCTTACCGAGCTTCTATGTTTCGTATATTATCTCTGGAAGCCTCAGATTTGCACTCAGTTCGGCTCACTTCGCTGAACTGGCTGCTACCTTTACTGGAACTCATCGACGTCTTTCATTATGGCCTAACTGACCCCATTCAGGTAACGAGAAAGGTCTTAAAACCGACCAATGATCTCCATAAGTGGCTAGAGGGCAGGGGGTCTAGCTGTAGGTGGCTGTTGGATGGCTGTATGTTAGTATATGGCTTATTCGATACTGATATCAAGTCGTTGAGGGACCTCCTTAAAGCCCACGACAATCACTGACAGTGTTTCTAGGGTAATTTAATTCAAATCACGGAATAAGCTGCCTACCTAGGAGAAATAAGTCAAGCCTTGTAGTGTTACGTAGTAATAGATTGTTCTGTTGTAAGCACTCGGCGAGGGCATGGTAGATCACGGAGCTCGCTAACTTTGAAGACTTACTATGACTGTTGACTCGATTAGAAGAGATAGAGGATATGATAGAGGAACCGATTCGTGGATTGATACGGCCTATTTACACGCTGACGTCTGAGTGGATGCATTATCCTTAACGTCAAGTGTCCCCGCTGAGATGGTTGAGCATGGGACGCGGGAGTTTGAGCTGTGAGTATATAGGACAAAGCGATCAACCTACGACAAGGCACCGCTTCTGAAGAGTCTAACCTAACTCGCAGCCACCCGCCTGTAGTTCCTCCATGAGGCCCAACATGAGTGTTGGCTGAAGGTGAAGGCATCAAGAGAAATCCTGATTTGTCTGGTTTGGAAGCTCAGCAGCCAATCATGTATAAGCGCCCTGGCAGCGGCCCGCCCCGCAGCGACCGCGCCTGTGTACCCACTAACCACAGCGCGTGGCGCTTCGATTCCTCTGGCTGCGTTTGACTTCATCATGATTCATTCTTATACTTTGGTAGAATTCCAGACAAAACCTCTTGTTCGATGTGCAGCTGATCAAATTCTCATACGGGAGGCATACTAGTTCCCCTCACGTCACGATGGCCGTCTGAGACATGACAAGGCACACCGATGGTCTGCGGTGCAACCTGGTGTTGGCCCTCCCATACAGTTTACCGCTCAGCTTCATGCAACTACCCCGTCTACGCGCCATGTTGGTCCCCAATGGATATCATGGATGGGTTATTGACGAATCATGCTACACTGTTGGTTGAGCACTCTGCTCGTTTCGCAATGACCCCTGCGTATTGCCACGCACTTAGGACTTGGGGTCATGAGCCCAATGGACGAGGCAGTGTTGCCTCGCAAAGACCCTTCGTCTCCTATTTCAGCCAGTGTTGCCTTCTAGTTATTCCATTTTCATCCAATTCAAGTGTTTCTTCTATTTCTCTTTAACCAGTTGCCTCATCGTTTGTTTGCTTTTGATTGTCGGAATGAACCTAGTGCCAGTCCCATAAAGCCAACATGGAGGCCGCCGCCAGCGTGATCGCCTTTGTCCAGATTTCGGCTGAAGTTGTGAAATGCATGGTAAAGACCAAGCAACTATGGGATCAGTCCAGAGATCTCCCCGGGGAGATCCAGGGCCTCATAAAGCGCCTCGAGGGTTACATACCCATCTTCAAGAGCATACAGAAGCAGCTGTGTAGCCAAGATTTCGTTTCCGCTTTGGAGGACGACGTGCTCATCGCAGACAGTTTGGCTTTCTGTATGAGGGCTCATCGAACACTCGAAAGCACTGTGGAAGACTTGACTTTGCAGCTAAACGCCAAGAAGGGGTTCAAACGGAGGCTGGCTGCTGTCAAGATGGTCATTGGCAAGGATAAATTGGACCAGCTCAAGAACAAGTTGACCGAGTCAATCGAATTACTAAACCTGTCTTTCATGGCCTGGAATATGTACGTTGGAATCGCGCTGAATATGGTCTGGCCAAGTCTAACATTGACATTCCAGGGCTGTTGCAAGACGAACTCCGGAGGTCATCGTATCGAGAATCACCCGCCAAATCAACACATATGCGGAGCGTGTCCAACCGCCAAGACCGACTGTTGTTGAAATTACAGAAGACAGCAAGCACACTCAAAAAGACCTCTCAGTCGAGACAGTTGAAAGAGTATCAGAGGATACAACAGAGCCACACAACCAGTCCGCGGTCGTGCCAAGGAGCGCCCAGAAGCTCGTCAAAACGTATTCTCCATCAAAGCTGGGTCGGTTTGCGCTCACATACACCACTAATACCGGCGCCTGGCAAGCATACGTTCAATGGCCAAGCTGGCTCTCGAGCTCCGTTTATGAGCTGCAGTCTTCCCCGACCGTCTGTGGTTGGACATATAGTTACCGGACGTACAACATCATCTCGTCAAAATCAGAAATAATCATGAAGATCCAGTCCGGAGACAAAGCCGGGGTTTTGGAGCTTTTCAGTTCGCGGAAGGCATCACCGTTTGACAAGGACCAAAACGGCGATTCGCTCTTATATGTAAGTCCACTGAGCTCGAACACATTTTTGTGTGCTGGTGACTTGCTAACTGATCTGCCAGCATGCGGCTAATAGTAAGAACTTTGAACTTTGCCAACTATTCCTCAGCCTAGGGCTTCAGGGTACGCTGCTTGAGAGAAAAAAGTGAGTACAACTATCAGCCTAGCTTCAGAACAGCTTATGACTTCAGTTCAGCAGCCCCTTACGGCCGCCGGTCGACAAGCCCGACAGACACGATCCAGGAACGGACTGGATGAAGATTGTTAATCTATTTAACTCATATCTGGATGAGCCGGAAAGCAACATGATCATGCACCTTTTCGACTATCAAAGTGACGCCGATTATGAGGATGATTACTTCAGGATCTTTCAGCAAAGATTCTTACCCAAGTTTTACCACGGCCCACTTAGGGCTCGCCTTGAAGCCTTTCGGATGGGCTCATTTACTTCCCAATCATCAGACACTCTTCTGGGGCTTCTCAACCCGAACCGACAGATTACAAGCTTCGATGTGAACCAATCGAGCCATGAAAAGGTCTCTATTGTTCACTCGGTTGCTCTAGCGTTAGGCCAACGATTTGCGGATGAAGTACTTCCATACAAGAGGGGTTGGGCAATGTGGCGTCTTCGTTTCTACAACGAGAGCTGGAGCGACCTGGTGCAGAAAGCTGCTTCGGTAGCTGCAGTGGAGGATTTACACAGCATCGAGACTATACAACCGTGGGATATCTATTCTGTTCCTGCTTGGACGGGTACACCACTAATCTCAGTGATTGGAGGGGCTCTCTGCCACATCTCACCTGACATATCTTTCGTCCATTGGGACGCAGTATTCCAACAATCCCTACAGAGGTGGGCGACGGATCTCCAAGAGGGCGGGGTGGATTTGGAGAGCTACGGAAAAAGAGAGGCGGTCTCGCTGAGAAGCCAGATGCGTGACGTCCTCGATGCAGACGCTATCGAATCGTCAAAGCATAACATGCGCGATTCCTTGCGAAAGAGGGGGGCGAGAATGGTATTCAAAAGGGCAGGGCGCGCAGACCGAAGTAAATGGAATGTGAACCATTGGGTTCCCATTCGGCTCCTTGACCTGGAGACTGGACCAGCACCGAGCGACTGGCGAATAACCTGGGCACCGGAGTTTGAGTGGATGGCGTGTCAATTTTGGGCCATGATGGAGAAGGAGAATGTTATCATGCCTGGGTCTTGGGTTGACTCTTGACGCGGATGCCTGCAAAAGTAATGAGTGGGTAGAAGGAGCACAGAGTATAGTTGTGATTGGACGCCCACAGTCGGCAAGTCTCCATGCCTCATGACAGACAACGGCACTGGAAGAATATGAACTGATAGATATCTACTAGACAATATCACAGGGCCAAATCTTTTGGTGGTGCTTATTTCTGCAACGGCCGAGCGTAAGCCTTGTTGAACCGTGTCGTGTCGTGTTGACCAACCATTAGAGTCGATGTGGTCGTCATGCCATGCCCTGCATATCGCGCTACATACCCCGCCGAGAGAGGCGGGGCTATCATGACAGTCGACGGCAGGCTCAGAGTTCACCCTCACCTTCTATCTTTCGAGCCTCAACACACTCAGCTCGAGTTATTGTTTGTTCAAGTAGCTTGCCTCTCCTCCTCTTCCTCAGCACCTGGCCTCTAACTCCAACATGGCTACCCGTCCAGCAAAGAAAGCTGGCCTTTGGTATAATGGCGACCCCAAAGTGCTGAAGCAGGAGCTCCAGGAGTACCTGGCGGCTGTCCCGGAAAGCGTTGACGAAGTTCCCGTGCCCATCCCCGGTGCACGAGTTGTCATTGCTCCGTGAGTTCACCCATCAAGCGTACTGAGTGAGCTTTGGTCTGACGACACTGTGCACCAGTCACGCGGGATACGATTACTCTGGTCCGTGTGCAGCCTGGGCGTATAAGAGTTTGGATCTCAGTCAGGCCAAGCGTGTCTTTGTCCTTGGGCCTTCTCACACGTACTACTTGGAAGGATGCGCAGTATCTGTCTTTGGTGAGTATGAAACCCCTTTCGGGAATCTAGTCGTGGACCAGGAAATGGTGCAAGAGGTCAAGGAAGCCGGCGCCATGGACGACATATTCCGACTCAAGGAGGTCCAAGAGCATTCTCTCGAGATGCACATGCCTTATCTCTACCTTCGTTGCGAAGAGACGTTTGGCTCGCCCGACAAGTTCCCCAAGATTGTGCCTCTCCTGATTGGAGATAACAAAGGACCTGAGGAAAAGGCAGTGGGTGAGGTCCTACTTCCCTACCTTAAGGACACCGAGAATGCCTTTATCATCAGCTCCGACTTTTGCCACTGGGGTCCTGATTTTGGCTACACGGTTTATTCTAAGAGCAACAGTCCGGGAGACTTGGTCCCGTTGGGAGAAACGGATCCTGTACCGAGCGGTCCACCGATCCATGAGACGATCCGGGTGATTGATGAAGCGGCTATGGATGCGATTAAGAGCGGTAGTCATGATGCTTTCCGAGCTAGCCTGGAAGAGACTGGCAACTCAGTGTGCGGACGACATCCCATTGGAGTTGTTATGGCAGCCTTGGAACTCTTGGTTAAAGAACCCGAGTATAAGGACAAGGGCCGATTGAGTATCATTCAGTATAACCGCAGCAACCTGGTGCGGCGCCCGAATGAGTTCAGTGTCAGCTACGTGTCTGCGTACGCTGTCGTATGAGGGACATGAGCGGTATGGAGTGGTTGTATGGGAGTGAATGTTCTCAAACCTACTGTGGGTTTTAGTCTTGGGAGGTTGTGGTGTTGAAGAATAGGTAGGAGTTTCTTGATCGGGATTGAAAGTGCTACCAGGTTACGAGGAGCCTCGAGATGAGAGACACGTGTTATAGTGGTGTTGAGTTGTTGTTAGCCTACCTGAATGAGAGAAGGCATAATCGTGTGAACGTCTCTCAGCCGGCAAAGTGTTGATCGCATATACGATACGGATATTTGGTAAATCACGGCAAGTCCGCAGGAGTCGGATGTAGATGTCAGCTTATGAGCTTATTGCAACGCCTGCATGCGGCTGGAGTGTTGGTGTGGGCAGGGCAGGGCAGCCAGGATATGCAGAGTAAGACGAATCCCGTAGGCAGCGGAGCCTACCAAAGTCCTCTCGCAACGGACATGTCGTGCAGAAGAGGCTGGAGGGGAGGAAAATTCTTGATGACGGGTTATTTGTCTCAATTGGGAATGTATCTTGCGATGTGGGTGTTGGTGATGTGCGATCTCAACTATGATCATGACGGTGACGATGGTTGTCAGACAATCTTCAACTCGGTCACGAATCCGAAAATAACCACAAGACGACAGCAGCAGCAACAGCCGAGCATCTTGGCAAATGTCCCTGTCCCACACCTGCATGCCTTTTGGACCCCACGCGGCGAAGCTTGTTGTTCGAGACCCCGGTCATTGCCAATCTCCAGAGTGGCGCCTCAGAGCTGAAGGATTAGCGCGGCTCGCAGGGCTCTCTCTTGACAAGAGGCGCTCCATGTCAGCCTACATACATGAGCGCAACAATGCAGGTGTTGGCTTCTGAGAGGCGCAGGGCCGGGGTCGAGTTTGTTTCTGGCAAGATCAGCAGGGCGCGCGATGCGAGAGTTTCCCTCTCTTTTGAGTTGAGACGATGCGCGATCATGATAACGACGATGACGATGACGATGGTGGAAACAAGGAGAGTTTTACAGTCCAGTAATCGAGGTTTGAGCAATCCATGCCATCCATGGGATTCAAGCAACCGCCCAGAAAGATGAAACAGTGGAGAAGCTGTCGCCAATGGGCGGATCCGACGACGGCCAATTGTGATTACTGGGGATCGCCGACCCCTAAAAAATGTCGAGCAGCTGCCGTCACCAGTCACTCACTCACTTGTCCGAGCTCTAGTCCGAGGGATGCAGAGCCTTGGTTGCAGCGGCAGAGGGGCCCGTCAGTTGAAGCGTCGCATGATTGATCAACAGCGTTTCTGTCTGTGGCAGCTCTCGTTTTGGCCCGGCTCTGCTCTGCTCCTGGCCATGGTTCAAGGGGTTTGCTTGCAGGGGCTGGCCGACGGGACTTAATCTTGGAGACGAGGATGAGAGAAGACAGGCGGAGGCTGTTTGCGAGATTGCGGCCGCGGTGAAGAGATTAGAGGCATCAAACAATTCCTCAACTGTCACTGGCGGTCGCTAGAGCACATCTGGCAGCCGTTTTGCGAATGCCATCAGATCCATTCCACCCGACAGTCGGGTCTTTTCCTGCGGCAACCCTGCCAGGTCAGCAACACGGCAACTGCAAAGGGGCTCTTTTCAACACAAAAGAAAAACGCGACCTCTGGACCTATAGCGACAGGGCATCTTGCCACTAAGGAGAACCCACCTGCAGCCCAGCAAAGGCAGTGAGCGGCGCCATCCATCGAGCCCAAGCGCCCAAGCGCCCGCCCGCCTTTTCCTCCCCCGGGGGTAGCTGCCCTGTCCGTCGGTGGTACATAGTACCCCCCCCCCAGAGAGCCTGTGGCTTGGCCCAGAGCGCCTCCAACTCAGTGGCCACTCTCACTCTCACACCGTCTCACTCGCCATCCATTCCCATTCCCATCCTCTCTCTCCCGTCCGTCTTCTTTCTTACCCTCTCGTTCTCGCTTTTCGTCCGCGCGCCCCCCCATTTTCCTTTTTAGTTTTCCCATCTTTCCCTTTTCTCGTGCTGTACGCCCCAAGTCTCGACCCTCGCTTTCTCTCTCTTTAATCTCGAGTTGTTTATCTCTTTGCTGTGCGACGAGACCTTACTCACCTCACCACACCACACCAACAAATCCTCGCCCTTTTTATACCCCCCGGCATCGACTCCCGCCCAATACGCAAAAAACAAACAACGCGAGGCCGACGCACTATTCGAGTCTGAGATCAAGTTGGGCGATCCCTCGACGAAAGGGAGCTTGTCGAATCTCGAAACAATCCTTCTCAGCCTTTCCACAGAGCTTCTGCTCCGTTGCCCACCATGAGCGTTAGTCTCGCCTCCTATTCCACCTCTCCTGTCCCAATCCTTCTTGATGCTCGCTCGCCGCCACGAACTACGTGAATCAAGCTTGCTGCGGCCTCTCAATCAGCTTGTTACCATTGCATTCTTGTTTCTGAGCATTTTGATATTATTGTGTCGCATCATTGACTAACATTTTTTTTTATCATAGTACGGGTTAGTTCTCGCGACCGCCACGAACGTCCTCGATCCCCTTACTGACCCTTCGTCGTAGATACGGAAGACAAAATCCTTACGACTCGCCTGACGCCGGCTACGGTGCTCCTTCCGGTGGTTATGGCCAAAACAACGGCGGATATGGCGGTGGCTACAACAGCCCGCCCGCACAGGGCTACGGAGGTGAGATTTGGCTGGATCCTAAATAGATTCATACTCATGCTGACACGACGACCCGCAGGCAACGTCGAGATGGCTCCCCTCGCCCACAATGCCAGCTCCTTCGCCCAGGGCGACCCCAATGCTATCCTGAACGAGTGTCGCGACATTGACCGCGGCATCGACACCATCGAGCAGAACCTCGAGCAGCTCCGCATGATTCAGCAGCGTACCCTCGATGACGCCGACAGCTCGGCCTCGAGCGCCGCCAACCGCCAGCTCGACACCCTCTCCAACGATACCATGACCCTCTACCGCGGCCTCACCGAGCGCGTCCGCATCGTCAAGTCCAACCCCGAAGCTCAGTCACCCAAGAATAACCCTCATGTCAGCCGCGTCGACCGTCGCCTCAAGTCGGCCATCCAGCAGTACCAGCAGGTCGAGTCGCAGTTCCGAAAGCGCACCCAGGACCAGATGGCCCGACAGTACCGCATCGTTCGCCCCGACGCCACCGAGGATGAAGTGCGAGCTGCTGTCGAGGACACATCAGGCGGCCAGGTCTTCAGCCAGGCTCTGATGCAGAGCGACCGTCAGGGTCGTGCCCGTGCCGCCCTCAGCGCTGTCCAGGACCGTCACGCTGCTCTCGTCAAGATTGAGCAGCAGATGGTCGAGCTGGCTCAGCTGTTCCAGGACATGGATACTTTGGTGGTTCAGCAGGAGGAGACTATTGTGCAGATCGAGCAGAAGGGCGAGGAAGTTGTGGAGAACCTTGACAAGGGTAACGAGGAGATTGGAGTCGCCGTTAACACCGCCCGCAAGACGCGCAAGAAGAAGTGGCTCTGCCTGGGTATCTGCGGTGAGTGTTTACAGTTCATGCAGCTTAACGGTCAACGGCCCGCTAACTTTGGAAACAGTGGCAATCATCGTCATTATTGTCATCATCGTGCTCATCTATATTTTTGTCATCAAGGGCCAGAACAACGACAACAAGAAGCGAAGCGTTATCGAGGGCACCCTGCCCGTCATCAACGCCATTGTTCGCTCGCCCTCCCGCATTGTCGGCCGAAGTGCAATTCCCGACGAAGCTTCCGATCTCCTCAACAGTCTCACCAGCCAACGCTTGCATCTCCCGCAGATGGTGCAACACTAAGTGTCTGTCTATTTGTGAGGAGGGGAGGTCTGTCTCAAAAAGCGCGTCATGTTCGGGGCTGTGGTGCAAGACGAGAGGTGTGGCTTTTATATATATAGCCCAGTCACGCCTCCGTCGCATGTCCTATTTGGGATATATACGCTTTGGGGAAGGAAGGAAACCGAATTATACCAAACCGCAACCCGCTGTCAGCAACCCGTTTTTATCTTTGTCTCTTGCGTATTCCCTGCTTGGATTACATCCGCTTGCCGCTATAGCCCCATAGCTCGTCTCTTGTTGTTTTGGTTTGTTGAAAGGATACAACTGGGTTTTGTCAAACGCCGCCATCGTCTTTTTGTCTCTGTTACTATTCCGGAGTTGCTTCTACATCCGATTTGCATCAGTTAGGGGCGTTTATAGTATATGATATTTTAATCACATCTTCTGCTTCCCTCGCTGATAACCTCCTGTCTTCCCCAGTCCTCGATAGGGCTCTAATTGATCATTGCGACGCGAAGTAGCTAAACCCACATGGTTGACGAAATTGCTCCAACAGAGCCTCAAACGAAGTAATCCAACAATGTATGAGTCAGTCAAGCTGCTCAACTGAAACAGATGCCATACGCCAAACTGAACATGTCCCGAATCCCTATGGTGCCTGGTCCACCTGATGATCCAATCGCAATGTGCCCCTGCTGAGTGGGCATACTGTATGTGTCGGGAGTTGTATCGCAGCCTGGCAACATGGTTAGTTTCCATTTCTGGGAGATCGAGTCTGGCTAGATAACTCACCTGATACCACAACTGAGCTCGCGTCTTTCATGAGACGTTGTCACGGAGTTCAGTAATGCTTCGCTCGCTCATCCACAGCCTCAATCCTCTTCTGCTTTTGCCTTGGCCTTCTCCTTGCCCTTGTCAGCACCCCGTCCGTCATCGGAACTCACGATGGCCTCGTCAGGGGCATCCTCGTACTCATCAACATTCTCTTCTCCCTGCTGTTGCTCTTGCTTCTGCTGCTGCCCCACAACCTCACGCCTCTTCTCGCCTTCATCGACAACCTTCTTGAGCACGCCCATGCGTCTCCGAAAGTCATCCGCCAAGACGTCTACCTCCTCCCCGCCGATGGCCCCGCTCCCGGAGCTAGGCAGACTGTCGGGTCGCATCTCGACGGGCTCACGCTCGACACCTTCGACGCGGAGCATCAGTGCGCCCCCGTTGCGGCCGTCGTCGTCGCCCTCATTCTGCTGGACGGCTACGTTGGACTTGGTGACTGCAAAGTCCGGCGTCAGGCTGGCCGCCCAGGACACTGCCCATCGGCCTGAGTCGCCCTCTGGCGCGGGTGCGAGGTCCACGACAAGGGCTCTGTGCGAAGGGTCCGCGGCATCGGCCGGGTTGGCAAGCAGTGACGGGTCGTCATCGGAGAAGAGGTAGTGGATGCGAGGATGGACTGTGGTGTTTGTCGTCGAGTTGGTTAGGAGAGTGAAGAGCGGTTCGAACGGCGGCATCGGGGGTTCGGGCGGGGCATGCTCGGGGTCGTCGGCCTGATCATGAGGCAGGTCGGTGGGCTCAGGGAGCGAAGCCGCAATCGCCGCGTCCGGTGGGGACGGATCCCTATCGGTTCCGGGCATCGTGATGAGGTTGGTGGGTGGAGGACGAGATGCTGGAGTAATTGGGCAGCAGGGACCACTCCAGGTGCATCTTTAGCGGGTGTTGGCTCCTCTTTCAGTGTCGTATCGCAGGCTACCTAGAGATGAAGAAGGGAAGACAAAGCTCCTGCGTTGCAGGGCGTCTCTGGGCGTAGAGTCCTAGGATGACGGAAGCAAGCTTGAGGCTTATCTTATCGCCACGTGGGTGGGTGCCGGTGCAGATGCAGGTGAGAGAAGACCAGAACTTGGGCTACAGTTTGCTCGTGCACCTCAGTCAAAGCGTCTGTGCTGTTGCGGTCTATGCCAGCCTTGTTCAGTCCAGACTCGTCTTTTGCAGACTGGCCTCCTTTCCCTTCTCTCCCGCGTCTCGAGTTGAGGGTCCCTGGTGGAGGTACCGTGACCTTGCATGTGACGACAACCAAAGAGAAACAGCTACAAACAGCAGCAAATCCCACCCTGGCCTTCTCATGCATAGACAAGACCAGAGACTAGACGAGGCTCCAGTACGAAATACCTACTCTGGGCAACCTCCTCGCCCTACTAGTCACGCCGAGATTCCAGCACGCGGGACCGCAAATCCCACAATGCCACTCTGCAGCCGCTCGCATCCTCTCGCGCATCACACTATCTCAGTTTGAAGCCCAAGCCCTCGTGGGGGCCATGCGCCGCTGCAACCTTCGCCCACTCACGACTCTCCATGGGCCACTCTCGCCCTCTCGCCGCCCAACAAGGCTTCCCTGCGAGCCTGACTTGTTCAACCACCGATCTACAGCGACAGCCGACTCAAGCACCGCCGTTGCCAGCGACTTGACGCGTTCGCTTCAGGCGCTTCTGCTTAGACACACGGCTATCGCGTCTCGCACCCCGGCATCTCCCGTATGCCCGATGTCTCGATCCCCCTAGCCATGCATTGTAATCATGACTTAGCTGACAGGAAAGGCCGCAAATGAGGGTCACCATGAATCAGGCAAGTAAGCTGATCAAAGAGGATCAATGAGGCAGGGTGTGAACTGTCCATGTCTAGGGGGAGTGAAGCATCCAGTGCTGCCATTCACCCCCAGCTGCCAGAGAAAACGCCAGCCCCTTCTATTGAGTCTATAATAATCCCGTGATGATAATGTTCTATCCTCCTCCGTGTTTTTTATGTCTCTTTCCAGAAGAACCACTCTTTGCCGTCCGTCCCTGTGACAATCATGATGGTGAACCCAATTCTTCCCAAGCAGTAACATAAGAAATGGCGTGACAAATAAAGGTGAAGGGTGAAGAAGAAAGAAGAACAAAGGAGAAGAGAAAAAGTAAAAAGAGAAAAAGCAAACGCCAGCAAATGCCCCTTCTGATGCTATGGATGAAACGCCGTCTTGCTACCGTCTAGTATGCAGAAAGCAGGCTGTGATCAAACAGCCCGAGAGACAAGGACATTGAACCGTCACGTCGTACCGGGGAAAGCCATCACGACTCCCTTCATGAGGAGTGCAGAGCGCGGAATCCAGCCGCAACCAGACTCCTCGACTTTTCTTTGGAGTCCGCCGGGCCGTTCCAATAAAAGAGACCCTATCATGCCGCCGTTAGCAACAGTCCGACAAACAAATACCAGAATCCCGGCTGGCACACCGACGTGGGGAGAGACACGTCGATGCCTAATACTATGTCTAAGACATATGCAAGACACCGAAACCCCTCAGAGTCAACAGAAACAACTGGTCACTTACCCCTAGTCCCTTTTGCTTGCAGAACCCGGCCTTGATCTTGACCGTGTCGGGATTGTCGTAAGTCACGAAGCCACCGTCACCACCCACGCACTGCGCTGCGACATGGCGCTTGTCGACAACTTCCTTGCACCCCTTTCGTGGCAGTTGGTTGTACTCGAAGGTGCCGTCCTCGGCGCCGCCGGTGCCCTTGAACTTGTGTCCTGCCCCGGTGCAGTGAAGAAAGCTTCGTCCAAAGGTCGGGATGCCGAGCAGAATCTTCTTTGGGGGGAATCCATGAGA
Source organism: Fusarium albosuccineum (assembly GCA_012931995.1). Classification (NCBI taxonomy): domain Eukaryota; kingdom Fungi; phylum Ascomycota; class Sordariomycetes; order Hypocreales; family Nectriaceae; genus Fusarium; species Fusarium albosuccineum. The sequence goes on along the minus strand of JAADYS010000297.1, from coordinate 19,312 downwards.
CATGAGATACGAAACCCCTGATGACCCTGAAGTCTCTTCCTTGTTCATGGCATAGAGCTGCGCGTGGTGACCGGCTTTCGGTGTCCAGGTGCCGAAAAAGTCGTATGCCATGAGATTGATAAAGTCTAAGTAGTCGGCGATAACCTTGAGATCGAGGAACTGCAAAATGGCCTTGTTTGCAGGCAATGCTGCGGTGAGAATATAATGCTCCTCCGGGAGGTGAATACGGACGGCTGCCAGCAGCGCGAGAAAATCGTAGCCTTGCTGAGCGTCACAAGGGTACTCCCATGCAACTATCACGGGCAATACCGTCAGTATCTCATCCCAAAGAAGGCAACTAGAGCCGTTGTTTCCGTTGTAACTCACTATCAATCCCGTCAAGACCAGAGGCTTCGACAAGACCCCGGGCAGATCGAGCAAAGTTGTCACGCAGCAAGGTATTAGATGCCACCATGGGGAAAACCTCTGAAGAGTTGCCGCCTCCAATCGACAACACCACCCGGAGATGGGGATGTTTCTGCTTGAGGTGCATCAGAGAGCCCAGCCCTCCTTGCACACCATCGACCGGCGCTCCAGCATCCGCCCACTCATCGCTCAGCTAAAGCAGGGACCCGAGTCAGCATCCCCGGCTGCCCGAGAAGATCTTGAATGAATCGTCAAAGACAACTTACAAAAACACCACCATCTGCCGAAACGCTGGCATACGCGTAGTAAACATGGTTGATGCAGCTGTAGTTGAGCATCCCCGGCGTATCGCCCTGGTATATCCGGTAATTGGGGAAATAGACAGCGTTGGTATACATGACATTGGACATGCTCGAGGCGATCCGCGACTTGCGCGAAGAACTCATGATGGGCGGCTGGACGCAAGTAAATACCAGAAAAACAAATGTAAAGATAGGTTTTCAAGCACGAGCGACAGCACTCGAGACAGTGCGCTTGAAGTTCGATTTGTGAGCAGATATGTGTTGTGTTTATGCTGCATACAAGGTCATGCTTCAACAGCCCGATGGCTGAGAGCTTTCAAGGAACGGGAATTGATGAATTGAAAAGCAGCTTGAGGCACCAAGAGCGGCCGAAGAGTCTCATAGCTGCGGCCGAGAAGGATTGGCCGACTATATAAGAATCAATGGCAGCAACGGCCAGCTCATAACGAGCTTGGGCAGAGGATCAAAGGCCGGCTGGCTGGGCGGCTGATGCTGGTGGAGCAGGGACCGGTATCCAAATTACGGGAGGGTCCAGGATACGGCGAAACCATGATGCATGACATAATTGCGGGGAGTCCTTCCAAAAGGTATGGATGATGAGACTTGTGCAATTGCGTTGTTCAGAGTCAGAGCTGAAGAGCTGAGGCTTCTAGGGCCACCGTGGAAACGCTCTCGTCCCGTCAGATCGCGTTGCTCGGTGTTATTAGCCCGCCTTCGACAATGCTTGGACCACGCCAATTCGGGCCTTGATGAACATCAACAAGACCTTGTGAAATGACCGACGGTGACGCTTGGCAGGCCAGCGCGGGAGATCCGGGGCGAGACCGCACCCTGTAAACGACCGAAGGACCCTGTGTACGGTCACGACGAGGGCGCCCAAGGAACGAGGAACGAGGGGAACTGCCCCTCTGCCATGTGCTGTTGGTAGTTAAGCATTGATAGTGACTGACACTGACACTTGACAAGAGACAGCCGCGGCCTCCCCGGACCACGATACAGCCCCGTCTGGATAAAATAGATGAAACGGAATGACAGGCCAGCAAGACGAGACACGTACCTCCATGCCTCTGGGCTTCGCCCACCAAAACCCAAAGGAGCAGACGCCGTCCTTAGGTCCTTAGGAGATGAGCTGCGGTGCGGCTTTGGGCAGGTGCCTCGTGCGCCTTGCCGGTATAAGTCGCCGAATCCGACTGGTTGTAGAGTCATCTCTGAAGAGGCATTGCCATGAGCCAGCAGGGCTCGTGTTCTGAACCAGGACCACTGCAGGATCAGAGCGAGTGGTCCTGTTGAAGAATTGGCGTGACCCAAGGGGTGAAACGGTCTCAGCCAAGATGGCACTTGTTCAACAGCATTGGTGTTGGCCATGCTCGATGCCACATACCCATCTTGGGGACCGGACAATCCAGGACAACCCAGGCTACCTGGAGCGAGGGGTTGCACCAGAAGCGCCGAGGCAGAACAGAGCTTCCGATAAGGGTGCGGCTCCACGGATTCGCCCTGCCATCGAAGTTCTGGAAGGTCGACGAACACTTGGAACGCACTAAATGGTGAGATTGGCCCCATAATAAAACACCGTCCAGGGATCTTTGGACTTGGGCGCAACATTCAGTGGAGTGAAACGGCTTCCCTTCAACTCCTCGTCCCTGCAGGTGCTCGCCCTGGCTGCCAACTCTGAGCCAGGACCAGGCCCTAAAGCTCACCATGAATCATCCTAATAACCCGAGAGGCATTTGAGGTCCTCATCATCTCCATCTCCGCCGTCCCCGAAACCTGGAAGCAGGAGCCAGGCCCACTCACTCAGAAACCGTGACGTGCGGCCATCCTGCATCATCTGGATGTCAACTTGAGACCAGCCACTGGGGCTAGCGGTACTCAATGGGTGGGCACAGCAGTCACCGACCAACTCCAGACTCCAGCTCATATCTGTACTGGCGTGACCGACGTTTCCTCCACATGGTGCTGGCAGCCCGGGGTCAAGCAACCCTGCAGCGATGGATTCCGGGACCGAATGCTAGCACCTCAGGATCCTTGTTGGGGCAACGCTGAGAGAAGCTGTTAGCGTCGTTTCCAGAAACCACACAGCCAACATCATCGAAACCCATGCGTACACGATTTCCAGCGGAATTCCGCTCAGAATTCTCGGTAGTGTGTGCAGAGCCTCGGTACGTACTCTGTGGAGCTAAGTGACACGCTGTCATGCTCTGTTTTTAGCTTCAAACGGCGATTAGGTGAAAGTGAAGCGATCAGGGCCTCTCGGAGGCATTCCCCGACGCTGCATTCAAAGAGCTGTTGCTTTATTTCTGATCAATTGTTTAATGCGCACAGCCCCAGGCACGCCCCGGATGTACGTCCTCTGCATGGGGCTCTTACATGCCCTTCTGTATCCGTGACGTCGTACCGAGAGTGCTTGTGATGTGATGTTGGTGACTGGGGACGTTGCTGTCAGCATTCGCACAAGCCCGAGATGATGTTACATTCCAAGATGCAAATTTAACTGCTGCATCTAGCACAGACATAGGAAGGATTCGCAAATTGCCAGAAAGTCCCCGGCGGTCGCAAGTGTGAAAGCCCAGTCCTGTACAAAGTACAGTGTACAACAACAAGGAACTGAAACCAACAGTAAGCTCAAGACGTGCTCTGCACCCCAGCTCGTCCCCGAATTGGCTGCACCATCTTGGGCTTGGGCTGTCGGAACTGCACACCTTCTTGGCTGGGACAGAGGATAATACAGTAGCCGATGTCCCATTACCCGGTAGACTGGCAACGCAGACGGATGACGTACCGAGACCTGGCGAATAGGATACCACCCTTCATACTCTCCACGACTCACAGCATGTGAGACCGACGCTGTCCCATGAGATGGCGGGTAATCTGCGAGGATGTTCCGAGGCTGCAGGTAGCTGTAGGCGAGGACAAACTACTTCCTCGCCAACCCCCGGTCGAGGCATCCATGTCGAGTTCTCGGATCTGACGAATCGAGTAGTCGGCTCTTGGTTCCGTTTGGAGTCGACATATAACCGAATAGGTATTGGCATCCTTTCCGGCCAGCCTTATTGGGTCACTGCGATACTTTGTTAATGGAAGGTTTCCTACCATAAGAAAGTGCATCCGCTCATTTCTCGGCCTCGTAAAAGAAAAAAGTTCTTTTTGCCTCCGTTCCGTACTGTGTCGCCGCTTGGGCCATGTGAAGCAAACAAACTCCGCCCCTCCTTCTCGCGAACTGAACCCAACAGTCGAATCGCAGAGTCTCTTATGCGCCAACCGCATAACTCATCACCAACAACTCGCACCAGTAGAGCACACACCAAGTGCGAAGTCCTTTGAGCACCAGTATGGGTAAAGAGGGCGTTTGTTGAGTGGGCCCTCCGTCATGAACGCAAACGTGCCTCTCCCTCATGACCCTCTCGCATAGGTCAATGGGGGACACTCCTCTTGTGCGCCTGTCGCAGTTGGTCGTTTCACAGAGCTGATAGAGGTGGCGTTTCTGTGTCTGACGAGGATGTGATTCCTGCTGTAATGATAAGTTCGCCGACTCTGCTCCTGCCAGTTCCCTCAGCCGCTTGCATCTCTACCCTCCACCTTGAAGTCAACAACAATGGAAGACGACGACAGGCGTTCCTTTTCACTAATCTCGACGGTGGGGATGGAGAGCATATATACGCCGGCAGAGCAAGACACAGATGAGTTCGAGTGGGTGTATCCTAGTGACGACTCGGAACGTTCGCAAGGGGATCTCAGCTCGACGTGTTCCACTTCAGTACCACCTAGCATCCATGAACTTGAGTACGAGCATGGTCGATGTTATCACAGCTATATGAGCGGGCGGTACCCTCTTCCCAATGACGAAGGAGAGCAATTCCGTGAGAAGATTGAGCATACCCTAATGCTGTATCTTTCTGTGTGTGCTGAACACTTGAGCCCCAACAGCCTGGAGTCGACCTTGCTGCTAATCAAATATCCTCGTTAGGATGGCAAGCTCTTCTTGTCTGATATTTGCGATTCTCCACAGAGAATCATTGACATCGGGACGGGAACAGGTCAGTCCTCTGCAATCCTAACTTTTTTTCGTTGCTGACAATGGCCGTAGGGGAATGGGCTGTAGAAGGTGGTGTCTTCTCTGAAAGCCGATACAAAACATAGCTGATTATGTTCCAGTGGCCGACTTGTACCCTACTGCGAGCGTGATCGGAACCGATTTATCGCCCATTCAACCCAATTGGATGCCACTCAACGCTCAAATGTTTGTCGAGGATTGCGAGGATCCGGAGTGGCCGAATGGAGCCGAATTTGATTTGGTTCATTTGAGAAGCGTGGCTGGGTATCTTCTGGATCTGGATTCCATGGTCAACAATGCTTACGAGTATGTAAGGTGGTCGAAAAATAGTAAGATGGCATCGATAACAAGAAGATAGGCACCTCAAGCGTGGAGGGTGGATTGAGTTCCAAGAGTTCGATCACTCAGTCCTCTGCGACGACGGTACCATGCAGCAAGACGACCCGTTGCGGGTATTCTTCGACACCTGTGCTCAGGGAATGCGCAAGTATGGATGCACCAGCTTCGGCAAGTTGGATATTCGAAGCGTGCTTAAACATGCTGGCTTCAAGCGAATCCAGGTCGTGCGAAAGAAAGCTCCCATCTCGCCGTGGGCGCGGGACGAGAGGATGAAGACCATAGGAAAGCTGATGAAAGCGAGAATCCTGGAGTCTCTGGATGCGCTGGCTGCCAAACCCTTGGTGGCCTTGGGAATGACGCCAGAGCAGAGACAAGACATGGTGAACAGTGCTCTAAAGAGCCTTGGGGATGGTGGAATCCATCGTTACATGAATTATTGTTTCTACTTTGGTCAGAAGGATGAGATGGGCTCGGGCTTGAACTCGGGAGCTCACCTTTGACGCGTCCTGATACTTCGACTTTGGTGGCAAGATGATGCGAAACGTGTTTAATGAATGATGAATTCCTCGCAAGATTGAAGCTTTTGCAGGATGAGCAGATGAGGAGGCTCGGCCAAGTTATGCGTTCTGGATCGATAATGGTCACAGGATCTCACATGGCGGCGGCAGGTGCATGCAAGCATCGAGGGCACTTGCCCGAGTGCACTAAATGATAACTCGAGACGTCGATTTTTTGCAATATTGGTTTTTTTTCTACCTTGCCATTTGTGTCTTTAATAAGTGCACTAATTCTGCAAACCCGGTCTTATATCTAGATTTGTTATTGTCAAGGAAGACGAAACCGATAGGAGAGTTTTAAATGGTGCTTGTACATAGACTCACTCACCAAAGCCTTATGAAGTGGCGCCATTAGCGGCGATCGAGCTCGCTGACAAACCTTCCCCACAGCTGCAGGCGCCCACTGTCACGGGCTTGGTGAAGCTGCTGGAGCTTTCTGCGCGCGCTGAAATTGCCGTCCTCGACCTCAGCTCTAACACAAAACAGCAACCTGGAAGCTCTCGACATAGCAACAACAACATCCCCAGACTACTCCCTTTACTTGCGCTTCGATATACTTGGACTTTGATTGGAAAAAAAAGAGCTTCGTTTTTAGAGTCAACGGGCCTTGTGCCTCCCTTTTCCTCGCCCATCATGCCCGCCGCTGTCGAGTCTCCCGCCTCTGCCATCCTCAACCACTCTGCGACGTCCTACAATTTTCGCTTCTCTCCCTTCCTCCGACGAACCTACCAGGTCGGCCTACCCCCAGATCGCCCAATATGCAAGGCCTTCCAGTCCGGCCACTGCCCCAACGGTACACGGTGTTCCGAGCGTCACGTCTCCGATGCGAAGACAGCGCAGCCGACTGGCGGCCTCAACTCGCTCGTGTGCAAGCACTGGCTGCGCGGCCTGTGCAAGAAGGGCGAACATTGCGAGTTTCTTCACGAATACAATCTGCGAAAGATGCCAGAATGTAATTTCTTCATGCGCAACGGCTATTGCTCCAACGGCGACGAATGCCTATACCTCCACATCGACCCTCAGAGTCGACTACCGCCCTGCCCTCATTATGATATGGGTTTCTGCCCACTGGGTCCCAATTGCTCGAAGAAGCATGTACGCCGCAAGCTCTGTGTCTTCTACCTAGCGGGTTTCTGTCCAGAGGGTCCGGATTGCAAGGAGGGCGCCCACCCCAAGTGGTCCAAGGACTTGGAGAAGCCTACGCTTAAATCGGATGAGAAGAAGGACGAAGATGTGCGGATGGAGACCCCACGAGAGGAAGAGATGGATAGGTCGCGTGAGCAGCCAAGGGACCGAGACAGAGACGATGGAGGTAGACACGGTCGACATGGGAGAGGAGGTAAATGGCGCGGCAGGGGGCGCTTCCGTGGAAGGGGGCACTAGTATCGTCGAGCAACAGAGAAGGTCGACGCTCGTGTTTTTCGTGTTTAATGGCAATGATACCCATAGTGTTCTTGGGTTAGGATTTCAAGGCGCAACAACCATGTCCATGGTGGTTATGAATGGACAAAAGCAGAGCAGATACAAAATCCCAACATGGCAGTTTATCATATCGAAACCAGATTGCAAGTCGTTACGGCGTCTATTTGTAGCAGAGTTTGATCCTTTTTACATGTCCCATCATTAGAATCGGTACATCATGATGCGTGAGATGGCCAACATAAATCATGCCGGTTCCTCGTTCAAGAGGTCTCAGAAGCCTGAGGAGTCCACAGAGCTTGCTCGTGTTCATTGTTCCAAACGTTCGACTCTGAGGGAACGGCGATGAACTCTGTTGATGTCTCTTCGCCGTTCTCGCTCTCCTCCTCCCGCTCCGAACCTTCGTAAGAGCTCGTTTTCCAGGTGGAGAGCTCATCCACTCGGCGGATACCCATCATCCACGAGACGAGGCTTCGAGGAGCCCATCGTCCTACGAACCCGTAGACACTGGCTCCAAGGCCGACTCGCACCGTGTCGGCAATGATGGAGCCGTCAATAACATCGAAGACCGAGTTATGCAGACGCCGCAGCGAGCTGCCCTTGAGTCCACGGATACGGCCTCCGGAAATAGCAGAGCTGGTCTGGGCAACGAAGTTTCGAGCGTACACATGTCGTGCACCCTCCGGCCACACAAGAGGTGACTGGGGATTGCCAGCCGTGACGAGACCTTGGTGGGGGTGGGCGCCTCGAGCTGGCACGAAACTGGAAAAGTCGAATGTGCCTAGTTGCATATGGGTTACAGGGATATCGAGCGGACGGAGCTCGGCGGTGAGAACTTCGGTGAAGGCTGACAGAGCTGAGCAGACAGTAGCCTCCGGGGCATGGAAAGGTGGGTTGATGGAGGAGATTATAGAAGGAGTGAAGACAAGAACCTTGGGAGGAACCCATTTCTCTCCGATGGGGTTCAGGCGGGAGGTGAGCAGGGGTAGGAATGCCTGAATGGTGAGGATCGGCTGGAGGAGGTGGGTGTTGAACAGGTCGGCGAAACTCGAGGGAGGAATCGTAGCGATAGGAGATGTCTGATAGTGGAGGCTGGGGATAAGGATTACAGACTTCAGAGTAAGCTGGTTTGGCTTCATCCCGGGTCCAGGAGCCTGCGGGGACTGGAGGTAGAGAGCAAAGCGCTCGATGGCGGCGCCAGCGTTGGGAGGCTGGTTTACATGTCAGTTGTTGGTGTCGGGGCCAGAGAAGATAAACTCACGTCGGTAGTATCGATGCTCAGAGGTCGGATATCGGGCCTCTTCATGGCAAGAACCATGGACTCATCCTCAGCAGCGTTGCAGACAATGAAGACCAAGAACCCCCGCCTCTCCATGTCCAGAGATAAAGACCTCGTCAGAGGCAGGGTCGGCGATCCGGCGATGACGACCACATCAATACGGCCGCCATTCCTAGCCCTCTTTGCTCTTCTCGTCTTTCGGAGGGAGAGGCTCTCCTGGTAGCCTTGGTAGATGACGGTGCCGCAGGCGAGGACGATAACGCCCGTCAAAATTTTATGCCTAGCCACCCAGTCCTGAAACCTTTCGAACCGCGACAGCGTCAATACTGCCGCCGCCTCTTTGATGGGAGGCTTCGGCCTCACGGACTCTGGCACCCATGTTGACGTAGAGAGTGTTTCCCTGACGAGGTCGGCGGCTCGGTCGACATTCTGATCGATAAAAACGGCGGCATCTTCAGAGTACCGACGGACGTACCCAGGGATGCTTGAAAGCTGCGGATCCATGGTTAACCGAGAAACGACGGGAAAAGGTGAATCGCGGCACAACTTACCACGTCCAAGAACTGCTGGTCATCTGCCGACATGATGGCGGTGAGATGGTAGAGTAAAGATTGCTGGCTCACTCCATATGACGATATTGGGCTTTCATGCCGGTGGAGAACTACAGAAGCTTTTGCTTGCCGAGTTCGCTCAAGTGCGGTGCACGGGCCATCCGGTCTCCGCGTCGGAGATCGGGGTGCTCTTCCGGCCTTCGGTCATGAGTCGGATGCAAGAACGGGATTGTACAGCAACTTATACATGGGTTCAGATTGCTATATAACTAACCAGACGGTCTATCAAAATGGTTTGATAGGCGTTTTTTCCCAAGAGATGATCACATTATAAATCACAAGAACATGGATACTGAGAGGTTGAAATCGTATTGCTGTTCAGCAACAACTTGACAGTGGGTGACGATAGATCATAGCGGCATGTGACAATGTGCTATGTAACTATCCATAGCGTGGACTTCAAGTGTCAAATTTCCCCATTATGCGGCAATCCGGTTCACTTACCTCGTCATGTCAGTCTGCATCTGCACGTGCAGTATTAAGAAAACTACCTAGAGAGAGGACATAAGAAGCACCTCATTATCTTCACTTAAGCCATAACGCCAATATCTCAAGCTGAGGTTTGTAAAAGCTCATTATAACAGGAACTAGAACCTTAAATAACAACTGGTTTTATTCTTTTTAAACAAGCTTACCTTTCGGTCACTGCAGCCTAGGGGCATGTGTCATGGATCCCGCGTTTTATAACCACAACTGAGGGGTTATCATAACACAGGTTAGGTAGGCATCCCTCGTCGAGGCATTCTAAAAATTGTTAGCTGGCTGCTCATTACATAGTAATTCCTTTACGAGATTAGCCGCTTCTCATGATTTTAACCACTTCTATATTGCACAGGAGAACCTTTTCTAGGTTACCCAAGGGAGCTGTGGGGTCATGGCCCAATGTACGAAGAGCGTCTTGGCTGATCAATCCGACATTTCCTCAAGGTTAGGTACTCTGCCTTCAACATTTAAGGCTGCCCCCCTTTGATTATGATAGAGCTACGGACCATTTATGCCATGTTGTAAGCTCTAACATGAAGGTGTTGTTTTCACTGTCAGAGCACTCTGAAAAATTATCATGAGCCTCTGACACTTAGCCGCGAATGACCATTTACATGATAAAGGGCGTGAAAGTGGATGAACGTCGCTCCACACGCGCCGAAGATTGGAATTGCCCTCGTTTCCTTTTCATATCGACTGAAGAAAACCCAATACACACAAGTCAGTACAGAATCACTCGCATAAAACATAGAGACAAAGGGATATTTATATGAGTTCCCAGGAACTTCAATCATGTTCATCGTGTCATTCTTCAAGACTGCGAAGGTCCCTATCTTAAGAGGGGGCTTGGTCCACTTTCCGGCTCATTCCCCAGGCTCATCGGACGGCAAGAGCGGAGTGAACTGCGGGGGAAGCAACCATCCTACGGTTATCAGCGGTTCCACCTCTCCCGGCCTGCTCACCCGGACCGGAGCTCGGCGTATCCTGCCTTTATCGACGCTGGATATCTCGTGACCGTATCTCTCTGCCTTAGCTCTACCAGCCCTCTTATACGACTTTTGGCAGTCTTCTTCCCTTTTCAACTTAATCTTCTTTCCTTACAACTCCAGTGATCCTTTTTCAACCCTTCACTCCAGGCTGAGTCTAACACACTTCCATCGACAGTACTACGCTCGGCCCCACTCCACCATGTTCCTCTTGGACTACCTACAACATCGTCGAGATTGGTTGGTGCTACCCTTGAGCTTGATTTTGAGACCTACATACTGTCGCTTAGTCAAACCTCCAACTAACATCACGTCAGCAACTTCAAGCAAGAACAACGAGCACATCGTATCAAGGGCCTCACATCATACCATGCCCCTTTTAGTGTCTTGGATCGGGAAATCGTTAACAAGCCCATTGAGGAACTGGTCCAAGAAGTCCAAAACGACCCCAGCAAAGCTACAGACTATCTCCATACCTATGGTAAAGTTGCCCTCAAAGCACATGAAAAGACAAACTGCGTAACCGAGGTCTTGCTTACTTCTGCTGAGAAGTGGCTGACAGATGGATCTATCAACCTCAAGGGACCTTTAGCCGGTATCCCTATAAGCTTGAAGGATACCATTGAAGTTGCCGGCTATGATAGCACAGTTGGTATGAGCACCCATGTAGGCAAGCCTTTCCAGCATGACGGAAACTATCGCACTAAAATAACCACTATACCAACGGCAAAAACGTAAGGTACCCTACATTAGGTACCATAGCAATTAGGCCTTTTATTACATACAACACACCCCCCATTTTTGCGTAGAATCCCAGGCAAAAATACACTTTAGCTCTCTTAGCTTAGCACCCCCGGTTTTTACCGCGCTTCTATAAATCAGATACATACGACGTTTTCCCGCTTAGCTTTAATAGCCTTAGGTGGGATTCAAACTCATAACCTCGAGCCCGACGGTATTACCGTTACGACAGCTCCTTCAGTAGAAGTTACAGGCTAGTGCCTCCCGGGCTCATAACTATCGCACTAAAATGACCACTATACCAACGGCAAAAACATAAGGTACCCTACATTAGGTACCGTGGCAATTAGGCCTTTTATTGCGTGCAACAGAAACACAGTCAAGTTTCTCAAGGCTGCCGGTACTGTGCCATATGTCAAGACCAATGTTCCCATTACCCTCCTCAGCTTTGAGTCATCCAACGACGTGTGGGGAGAGACCTCAAACCCTTACAACAACAAGTACACGGCCGGAGGTTCTACGGGAGGGGAAGGTGCCCTGCTAGCCCTCGGCGGCCGCATTGGCATTGGCAGCGATGTTGCTGGAACTGTTCGCTGTCCAGCTCATTTCTCTGGCATTTACTCACTGAAATGCTCGACTGGAAGATGGCTCAAGACAGGCATGGTCACCAGCATGCCCGGTCAGGACGGTGTGCCTGCAGTCTACAGCCCCATGGCGCGGACATTGAATGACTTGACGTACTTTACTCGGTCGATGATCCAGATGGAGCCCTGGACTTATGACTACTCTTGTCATCCACTCCCCTGGCGGTCTGATATTGAGCAAGACTTCTCTGAGAAAAAGAGGCTTCGAGTTGGCGTCTTCCGGACAGATGGTGTCGTGGACCCCAGCCCTGCCTGCAAGAGAGCGTTGGAGATTACCGAGGCCGCGCTCCGCAGTGCAGGCCACGAAATAGTCGAGATCGACCCCCCTTCCCCATATGAAGCTCTATGTCTCGCCTCCATCCTCCTCTGTAGCGACGGTCTGGAAACGGTCAAGTCCTTCTTCCGATGGGGCGAGTGGAATGACCGCGGTGCTGCTCAGATGACTTTCTATTTTAACCTTCCTCGACCCATCAAGTACCTCCATTACCTTTGGGTCAAGTATGTTCGGCAAGATCCCATCTGGGCTGGACTCCTGCGCAACTGGCATTCGCAGTCTGGATCTGAGATTTGGCAACTCAATGCCAAGCGTGAACTGTACAAGAGGAAATGGTTTGACTGGTGGGACAAGTCTGACATCGACTGCCTGATTACTCCCCCCAATGCGACTCCGGCGGTTCCTCATAAAGGAATGCATGACGCCTGCAGCAGCTGCGGATACACCTATATGTTCAATCTGGTACGTCTCTGAAGTGTTTATCCTATGTTACTCTAGGGCCCGACAGCTAACATTTGATAGCTCGACTACTCTGCTGGCGTTCTGCCCATCACCCACGTCGACAAGGCCAAGGATCAACTACCTGCCGGATTCAATCTCAAGAGCCTAAACGGTATCGCCCGGGGAGCATACAAGCTATATGACGCGGATGCAATGCATGGCTTGCCAGTGGGTGTCCAGGTTGTTGGTCGCCGGCTAGAGGAGGAGAAGGTGTTGGCGATCATGAAGAGAGTTGAGGATGCCCTAGGCGAGGACAGATTCCCTTTACTGGAGCTAGATTAGGCTAGAGAGCCCAGGGATAAGCTTGTCAAGTTAAAAAAGACTTCAGTGATAATAAGTCCCATGTCAAGCTCCATAGCAAAGTTTCGGCGAACTTTTTCGGCAAGGGCACTAGGACTTCAATGCTTCTAGCATGACCTGATGTAGACAGATTGATACTGCCGATTGCCCCGGATCTCTCTGCTGGCGAATCATATCGTTATCTTAGGTCATGATGCTGGGTCGTTTATCTCAAAAGGTGGAATTGCATCCTCGCAGGGCAGGTCCAAGACTCCGATCTCGGCGCCAGCTCCAACCGAGCTTCTCCTCACAGCATGCAAGGCAATGAGCTCGCAGGTATAAAAGAAGAGGAAAATCCGTGGATTTTGGGTATTCAAATTCAAGCTCACAGCTGCACTCAAGAGAAACCTTCTGTACAAAATTCAGCCATGGCCGACGGAAAAGATAGGTGGTCTTCCACTGTGCGATTTCCCCCACACGCTCTTGGCGATGGCTTCCTGACTTACACGGACTCAGGCGTACCAGAACTCGGCATCTTTTGTGCCCAAGCTGGCGACGAAAGTTGTTCAATGGCTTGACCTACAGAAGGATGATGTTCTTCTTGACATTGGCTGTGGTGGTAAGTGTTCGTGAACCTGACGGCCCTTTGACTGGCCAGTTGACCATATGGATAGACGGCATCTTGAATGCCGACTTCGCCAAGATCCTGGCTCAGGGAAGCGGCTCGATGCACGGCGTTGATAGCTCCGCTTCCATGATTGAGGCGGCTCAAGAACGGTGCAAGGATTCAAAGAACTCTACGTTTGAGAGTAAGACTTTCCAATAATCTATCGCAGACCTCTCCCTTTGTGTACCCGCGTATTGACTCCTCACAGCTGTTGATGCTACACAACTCGTCTCAAAACCAGAGTTGCAGCGAGGCACCTTCACCAAGGCCTTTTCTAACGCAGCCATGCATTGGATTCTGCGCCCAGAGGCTACCCGCGCCCAGTTCTTTCGAGGTGTATATGGCTCCCTGGCACCGGGTGGTTCCTTTACATTTGAGATGGGAGGGCTGGGCAACGTCGCTGAGATGCGCACAGCTGCCCTCGGTGCTGTAGCTCGCCGTGTCGGTATGAAAACAGCACTCGCCGCCGACCCTTGGTTCTTCCCAGATGAGGCTTGGATCACCAAAGCACTCGAGGAGGTGGGCTTCGTGGTCGAGAAGGCGGAACGTGAGTGGCGGCCGACAGCAGCCGACAAGGCTGGCGTGGAAGGTTGGATCCGATTGATGGCGAGCCAGCTACTTGACGCCGTACCAGGAAAGAAAGAAAGGGAAGAGGCGGTGCAAGAATGTGTAGAGGTGCTGCGAGAAGTGTGCCGGAACCCTGGAGGTGGCGAGATGATATCGTACGTCAGACTGAGAGGTGTTGCCAGGAAGCCAGAATGAGGATGAATTGGTAGTGGACACTTGGCATTAGACATGGAAAATGGGACAGCGTTCGCTGGAGTTGTCCAACCAAAAGAGCTCATCCGTATGGTATCAGTTACGTTGTTTTAATTACCTAGGTTGTGACTCCTACATCCTAAATGTTCAAGCTCGTGACAAGTAAGAGGCCCCTGACCTGACATACTGAGTAAAGTATTAATTTAGGAAACCAATCGAAATATGTGAAACAACTAAAGGAGTATTTTATTTATCGTTTAATTTTATTGGTCCCCTCTGTATTCCCTCGAGAATTCTCGTGTACTTCCATACTTACCTACCGACCTAGGGTAAGTCACCGTGAGGCATTGTTTCAACCACGTATAAGGCAGGCACCTAGCATGGATGACGGCGACACGTGGAGATTAGTCATCGATCTAGATGGGCACGGAAATTTCTAGGCTGCTTCCGTCAGCCTCTGACAACCATTAACTGTGAATGTCAACCGCCTCAAGGGGCAAACGGTTCAAGGCATCTGCCACTTGACGTGGCCAGCACACCATCACTGCTACTTCAGAATGAACAGCTGAACCTCCCATCGCCGGCAAAAGTCTGCATCGTCTAGATAAAACGACGTCACCGTTGATTTTCGGTACTTACTTATTGATCTATCTACCCCCGCCCGGTTGTGATATCTCCATATCTTCACCCTCAAATCGTCGCAGAACCAAGCAATAACACCTACCATGTCCGAACACGATGCGTTGGTCCTTTCGTACGTCCACTTGGCCGGCTTTCCTAGGGCAAATGATGCGCTGCATACCTTGAAAAAAGTAGCCTCCCTGGTGAAGCCCATTATGCGAGCGCGTAACTGGAAGGTCCGGGAACTGGCCGAGTTCTATCCGGAGCAGAATAATCTCCTAGGTTTGTGTCTCGGTGTTTATGTGACTGTCCACTATGCTCAACATGACTAATAGGTCTCAACGTGAATCGAGGCATGAAGATTTGCCTGCGCTTGCGGCATGCCGGGGATCGGAATCAGTTCATGCCTATCGAGAACGTGGTCGACACTATGCTTCACGAGCTCTCCCATATTGTGCACGGTCCCCACGATGCAAAGTTCCATGCTCTCTGGGACCAACTCCGTGATGAGCACCAGGGTCTGCTTCTTAAAGGTTATACCGGCGAGGGATTCCTGTCTGAGGGACGACGACTGGGAGGTTCCAGGATGCCCCCACGTGAGGCTCGTCGACTGGCCAGAGAAGCTGCAGAGAAGCGTCGAGTGCGGCCGGGTGGTACTGGCTCAGGAAAACGTCTTGGAGGAGCCGCCCCGCGACCAGGAGAGGACATTCGCAGAGTCATTGCGGATGCCGCAGAGCGACGAAACACGACTCTCAAGGGCTGTGGCACGGACAAGCTTAGCGAGTCTCAGATCAGGAACATTGCTGATACTGCCATTAAGAATGGCTTCCGCACCCAAGCTGAGGAGGACGAGGCCAACGATGCAGCCATTGCGCAGGCGCTGTGGGAATTAGTACAAGAGGATGAGCTAGCTAAGTATGGCAGCTCTTATATTCCCCCAACAGCGGATAATCCCACTGGCAATGGAGGTGGAGCGGTGATGCCAGATAGGGGAGGACCGAGCAGTTCCGCCCCAAGACGATCCTCTGGGAATGAACTAGAAGATCGTGCCGGGAGAGGACGTGGTTCCAATGCCGGTGCGAGAGAACCTCGAGGCTGGACATGCGACACTTGCACGCTGCACAATCCAGCATCCTTTCTCTGCTGCGATGCGTGCGGGATGGAGCGGTCCGCAAGAGTGACGCAGACCATGGAGAATCGCCGATCCATGTCACCCAAAGCGGCGAGACAGCCGGCTGTTGTCGACTTGACTGAAAGTCCGCCGCGTGATCGACAACAGGGTCCTACCGCCTCGCGAGCACGAAGACAGACGGCAACAGTAACAGAGATGACGTCCTCAGCGCCCCAGACATGGCAGTGTAGCTTCTGCGGGACGGACATGGAGAAGAAATGGTGGACCTGCTCAACGTGCGGGAAGATGAAGGACAGTTCACGATAGCTGGACAGATAGGCCGACTGTTACATTATCGGCGGTTAGGTAACATGTTGATAACCTGAAATGACAGAATTGATACCCCTTGAACCCTGATTTTCGTCCTGGCAGTCAGTGAGCGATGACTTCATCGTGGTCCCCCCGAACGAGCATCAAGCTTGCGGCAGTGGGCTTGGCCTACCAGGGCCTTGTCGGCTCACGAAGTCAGGGCGAAGCCGCCAGGGCACAGGGGTCGATCGTGACCCTGAGATTCCCAGGGACGATGACGTTGGAAGCTTTGCAGGATTGGGATAAGCGCCGATTGAAACTGGAGAAGATCTGCGAGGCGGGCTTGGACGCCTCGGAGCATTATGGCGATTGGACCCTGGCAGAGGTGATTGAGGAACCGGTGGTTTGGGGGAGATGAAATCGGGCGAAACGAGCAGAACGCTTGAAGCGGCTGTCGAGAAACAGCCAGTGCATGATAGAAGGCGATGGATTGACGGATGCCACCTTTTGAGCTCATAATGGGTCGAGTTGAAGTCCCACCGCACCCACAGAAGGTTGCTAGGGATTTTGCTCTGTTCGCGCTGTCTTATTTTACGGAAATGATTGTTTCCGTCGTACGTCGGTAGCAATGCTTAAATCGATCTTAGCAATAATGATAAGCATAGGACCTGGATTGTATTGACGTGGCTGAAGAGTCTAGATGATCGTGGGCCCAAGGCCAGACCACAATGGACCGTCGACAGCCCTCGACTGTCGGCCAGTAAGACAGTTAATAAGAACCATAAATGGACAGAGAGGTGTTGCCGTCAGCCCGGCGTCCGAGGGTATTCGGTAATACAATGCTTGGCTGGGCACTGGGATTGGCGTTCAACGAAACCTGTGCGTTATGACTGGGAGGAGTCGGTCAGACTCACTAATTGATAGCAACTCGCGACAGCACATGGATGGGTTGACTCTTGCATGCAATCAGCGATGGGCGGCTGATGACATCGCCACTTGAAAAACCTCGAGCCATGGGAAGCATTTTTGGCTGACTGAGTGGGTTTGATCTACCCTGCATGGCGACGTTGGGGAGCGAAAAACTTGATGTTGTCGTTTTGCTTTTTTTTGTTATTCCCCTTGTTCTCGACTCCAGCTGGTCCGTCGTTGAATGATTTTGCGTTGTGCCTGAAAAAGGACGATCTGATTCGCCGGTTCCCGCGATCTCCTGTGTCGTGCATTATCCAAGAGTGGGGTGCCGCGAGATGGACAGGGCCGGCATGCGAGTGTAACTGTGACTGCGAGTGAGTAAGATGGAGAAGGCGTCGTGTGTTTTGTGTGGGTGTCTTTGAGAGGTGAGAGGCGATAGTAGGTGGCATTGACCCATCGACCCTGGCTTGGCAGCGATGTGGGGACCCAATGCCTCCATATGCCCGGTAATGATAATGCTTGACACTGGAGGAGTGATACGTCCAGTATCTGCCTTAGTGCAGAGAGGCAGTGGTGGTGGGTAGACGACGGAGAATTCGTCCCATGTTAGTGGAGGTGACTGCTAATGTGCAGTAAGCAATGCTGAGGAGGGTGTGCTTCACATGCTCGCATCTTCAACGGTCGAGAGAGACAAAAAGCCCATGATGATGACGACGGGGATCATGTTTGGATTTGAAATGCGGCCGATGGCCGGTCGAGGTGGATGGAGTGTCGTACGGAGCCCTAGCAGCCGAAGGGAGGTGGAGGCGGAGAGAAGGCTCGAGAGGGAGACACCAAAGCTTGGCTGGCGCATCCCATCCCATCCCATCCCATGCTGCTGCTTGGGCTTGGGCTTGGGCTTGATGGGGTGGATGGGGCTTCTTTTGCCACTGGCGCCGTCGAGGGGGCGGGTTCCATCCATTGGATTGTTTTAGCCAAGTTGGAACACCACCCAACCTCGACCGAGCAGCTTATGCTGGATGTAGTGCTAGCAGTAGCTCAGCGTGCTAGATACCTAGCCCGAGAGGTAGCAGTTAATCGCCGGGCACTCATGGCGATGGGTAGCGAGCGATCCAGGCAGGCTGCGATGCCCAATCAAGGAGATACGGCAACTCTAGACCTGACCTAGGTAGCCGGCAGCAACCGCAAGGGAATTGCCGCCAACTGACAGCTGCTGTCGATCGGATCACGCGGGTTTAACTCGCTTCATGGGGTGCTTGGGGTTGCACTCTGGGCTGGCCACTGTTGGAGGCAAGCGACTGGTGTGGTGTTCCATGCCCTTGCCAGGATCGAGGATATCCAACCACATGGGACGGATCCGCGCAAACCTTTTCCACTGCGCAACACCTTGCAGTAGCTGAGTTTGGGTAGTGCCAACCGCTCTGTCGCCGTACCTGACTTGGCGGCCCTTTGGGCACACACTCTGATAAGTTAGCAGCTCCAGCAAGCTCTCGACTCGACAGCGACTCGTCGTCCGGGAGTGCACGGCCAAGGTTGGCCCGGCCGAGTCCTTGGGTAAGGTGTCTTGTCCGCATTGTCCTCATTGCTACGTAAAGCCGTCGTAGCGCGAAGAGAGGCTTGTCTGCAACGAGGGAGCTCGGGCTAGCTGGGTGGTACTGGGTGCTAACGAGCTCTCCCGTTGTCGTCTGGGCCACCCAGGCTAAAGTAGTTCCGATTCTGGGCTCTTAGCGAACTGTAATTGGGCTGATGGCCAATTCCATCTGCCATCTGACGCTCCCTGCGGCCGCGCGAACAGGTGCTTTTTTAACCGACCGAGTGAGTGAGCGAGCGAACGTGCGTGCTAGAGGGGACTCGGGAAAATGTCTGTGCCCTCAGAATCGAGCGTCCTTCTCTTGAACGAACGGGCTGCTCACCGCAGAAACCAGGGCTTGCGAAGCCATGCCATTGTCGTCCTCGATCGGCATTTAAACACAGGCAGACAAGGCATGGCCCCACGGCTTGTGGAGGCGATCCCGACCCTGGCCCGCCGCGCCGCCCAGTCGAGCTGCTGGCTGAGCCCCAC
>JAADYS010000296.1:0-14861 GCA_012931995.1 Fusarium albosuccineum | reverse complement strand
CACCTGCAGCCGTCCAAGACCCGGCGTGGCCTCTTAAATGTACCGCCAGCCTTGCTGCATGTACCCTGCGCTACCTACAAGGTGCTCCTGCTGCCTCTTTCTCCCCATGCCGCTCTCCCCCCTAGCTTCCTTCCCAGCGGCTCCCACACTTCATCCACACCACCACTGTGGCTCTTCTCACTCGCATCTGGCAACACAGCTGGACCTCGCTCATCCAACAACCTGGCGATCCGACCGGTACCAACCAGGTAATGCTGATACGTATGTCGAGCGGCCCTCTGTAATATATTCCGTGCCACCTGCTTCTCTGTCGAGTTTTGACGGTTACCCGTCCTGAATTCTATTTGGCGCAGTTCCAGCAGCTCCACCCATTTATCCCATCCGTCATCATAAAGCCACCCCTGGCAGGCAGCACCTTCGGCAACTGCCTCCACCCTCCACTGGCAACCCACGCACTTGCCCTGCCTTGCCCTGCACCTTCCGTGCACGAGCCTGTTAGTGTAGCGCTGCACCGCGCTGCTTGGCCTTAGCACCTCCATCGGCCGGGCTTCTTCTCTTGCCTTTCCAGTTTTTTTCTTCCCTTCCTCCTTCTAACAACCCAACCCGAACCCATCCAAATCATCCGACTCGGGGGTCGCGACCAACTCACCATCTCGCGTCGCACACCGTCTACGACTTTCGCTGGCCTCTGCCTATCCCAGGCCTCTCGAGATTGCCATCGTCATCGCCATCATCAACATTCATATCTTCGTCCGTGTTCGCGTTCGCGTCGTTAGCTGTCATTGTCATCAACCACCTTGGCACCCAGCCTCGTGTCCCTGAGCCCGTCGGCGCGCCAAACCTCCTCGCTTACGACACAACACAACTAGACATCAACCGCGATTCGCTTCTCGTCCGTTCCGATTCTGCAGCGTGTGTTAGGTCTCTACTTTCGGCCTCGGGGCAAGCGTCGTTTCGAACTCGTCGTCGCTGAGACCCGCCTTGCGCAATGTCGATGTATCCGCATCGCGGCATGGGGGCTGTCCCCCAGGGTAACTCGACTCGCCTGAATGAGTTGCTCGAACAGGTCAGAGCTGAGTTTGAAACTCAATTGCGCCAGACGGAGGGCTTCGAGCACCAGAGTATGTCCCATTTGTAATGCCGCGACGTCGAAGCGACCGACCGCATCGTCCCATCGACCTAACTGACCCATTTCTGCAGTCGCCGCGCAAGTTAGTGAGATGCAGCTTGTTCGAGAGAAGGTCTATCAGATGGAGCAGAATCACATGAGTCTGAAGCAGAAGTGAGCTCCTTTTGCGCGTCCTGGAGAGCTGACCCAGTATTAACCTTATTTTGTAGGTACGAGGAAGAGATCAGTATCCTTCGGCACCAGCTGGAGGCTGCCAGAAAAGGTGCTCCCCAGCCTGGCATTCCCGGGCCGCCCCAACACGCCGCTCCCTCTCAGCAGCCTCCATCTATCGCGCCCGGTAACGGTCTTTTCAGTGGCATCATGGCAGGTGGTAGCCAAGGAGGCCTTGCCCCTCCCCAACAGGGCCAGCAAGGTCAGCAGGGCCAGCAGCAGCCGCAGGGCGCACAACAACAACAGCAATCACAGCAAGGCCACGCTCCGCCTCAGGAGCAGCAGATGGGACCTCAGCATCAAATGGGCCAAGGCCCTCCTGGTCTTCCTGCCCCTCCCCCTCACCCTAACGCGCAGCAGGCTCCTTACTCCCAGAGCTATCCTCCCGGCCCAGTCTCAAATGGTATGGGTCCTCAGCCGCCTCAGAGCACTGCCTCACCCGGGCCTGGTCGGCGAGGCATCGGCCGGCCTCCTAATGCCGTTGGGCCCGCGACGCCCCAGATCAACACTCCAGTTCCCTACCCCCCGGGAAACGCGGCGTCGCCTCAGGTTAGCCACCCAACCCCCGACCATGCTCGCATGGGGGGCCCTCGTGCTCCTCCCGTCGGCAATGCACTGGGTGATCTTGAGGTGGATGCTGTGGCTCCTCACAACAAGAAGACTGGCGCCGACTGGTATGCCATCTTTAATCCCCAGGTGCAGCGTGTTCTCGACGTCGATCTCGTCCACTCTCTCAACCATGAGAGTGTTGTGTGCTGTGTGAGGTTCAGCCACGATGGCAAGTATGTCGCGACCGGCTGCAACCGATCAGCCCAAATTTTCGATGTGCAGACTGGAGAGAAGGTTTGCGTTCTTGAGGACCACAACGCTTCTGACATGAGCGCCGATCTGTATATCCGTAGCGTCTGCTTTAGCCCTGATGGCCGATACCTGGCCACCGGTGCCGAAGACAAGCTGATTCGAGTAAGTGTTTATTCACCTTTCCCACCTTCTGGCCGTCAAGTACTCACCCCGTCTAGGTCTGGGACATCCAGAGTCGAACGATCCGCAATCACTTCTCCGGCCACGAGCAGGACATCTACTCTCTCGACTTTGCACGTGACGGACGAACAATTGCCTCTGGAAGTGGTGACAGAACCGTCCGCCTGTGGGATATTGAGCAAGGCACCAATACGCTTACCCTTACGATCGAGGATGGTGTCACAACTGTTGCTATCTCTCCCGATACACAATTTGTGGCTGCAGGCTCTCTTGATAAGAGCGTAAGGGTCTGGGATATCCACTCGGGTTTTCTTGTTGAGCGTCTCGAGGGTCCTGACGGGCACAAAGACAGCGTTTACTCTGTCGCATTCTCGCCCAATGGGAAGGATCTCGTTTCGGGCAGTCTGGACCGAACCATCAAGATGTGGGAGCTCAGCGCTCCTCGCCAGGGTAACCAGCCGGGCCCCAAGGGCGGCAAGTGCGTCAAGACATTTGAGGGTCACCGCGATTTTGTTCTGTCTGTCGCGCTTACTCCTGACGCCAACTGGGTACTGTCCGGATCCAAGGACCGCGGAGTCCAGTTCTGGGATCCTCGGACGGGCACGACCCAGCTCATGTTGCAGGGACACAAGAACTCGGTCATCTCGGTTGCGCCAAGCCCCCAGGGCGGCTACTTTGCTACGGGATCTGGCGATATGAAGGCTCGCATCTGGTCATACCGCCCGTATATTTGACTAACTAAGGAGCCGGCTCGGTGGGTCGCCTTTTAGATGCTGGGCTGAGGAACGACAAAGTTACGAAAAGCGAAATGGGGCAATCAAGAAAAGAGATATCTCGGAGCAGTTGAATTGGGAAGATATTATTGATGGGAAGCGGCCAACAGGTGCTTGTGAAGGGAGTGGCGATGACTATTCTTGCTTCTTGGGAATTGGACACGGCAAAAACGCTCGACACGCTCGACCTAACGGCGCGAAGGAGGATCTTGCGAAGGGGCGCGTGGGATGGGAGGAAATGAGGAGCAAACCTCTCTCTTTGTACTGGATGGGACGAACGAGGGGAGGGAGTGGAGGCTTTGTAAGGATACTCGCCGGCTCGATGATTTTGACTTGTGCGACTTGTGTTTCTAATGAATGATTTTAACTTTTTTTCTCCTCTGAACGCCGTGCTCAAGTCCCGTTATTAATGAACTGGGCAACTATGTATGGTTCTGTATATTGCATGTGATGATTGGGACGCTTTATAGGTTGGGAGCAACGCTAGTCCAGGATGTTAGAGCGAACCGAAGAGACTTGAGAAAGCATCGTTGCCCTTTTTCTTTTTCTTCTTAGCTTTATCTTTGTGAATAGACTTTGTTGACAAGCTATTGCCAATTTCCACCTTTGCTGTGCTTTTGGACTTGTGTCGGCTGGATGCGCGCTCCTTTGAGTGGGATTCGGAGGTGACTATCGGCTGTGGCGATGTCGAGTTCTGACCCGGGAGCAGTTCCTGGCGTGAAATAGCAACGCCCATATCCATCCCAGTGTCAGCGGGTTTAGCATTGGTTGACGAAAAAGAAGTAGAGGGCGGGTTTGTGTTGGGCACTATTTGCTGGTTGGCGGCCGAAGATGGAAAGTTGGGGTTGGAATCGTTGGGCACAAGGTCGGATAATAAGTAGTTGATGCGCGCGAGCACCGAGAGGAGAAGGAGACCGAGGAGGGCGTGCTGATTGTCAGCTGCCAATTGGGAGAAAGCGCTGCAGAGGATAGAGTATGTAATTAGTTTCATGTTGGGTAGGAGAGGGTTTGCGACAAGGCGCATATGAGATAGCAGCCTAGGAGGTAGACGAGGTCGCACGATGGACTAACAAGTATGCGCGGGGAACAGTATGGCGGAGCATCCACTTTGCGCGCGCAAAAGCTGGATAATGATGGCGCTCGACAACTAGAGACTTGCTCTTATTTTTGCCCTTGGTCGCGGGCGGGTGGGAGGCAAGATCGGTGGAGAGGTTGCGAACGGCGCGGCGGAGGAGGGAAAAGGAGGACCACCAGTGGGAGGATGAATGCTGGTTTCTGTGGCGGTGGTTGAATGCGTTGAGGATTTGGAGAAGAGGAACGAGAGACTCGTTAGAGGTGATGAGGAGGGAAGCGTCGGGGTGAGGGCTTGTCATGACGGCGAATGCTGTATTGTCATTGTTGACGGGGGACGAGTCAAAATAGGCACCTGGTTACGAATTGAAGTATCCAATTGAATTGATAGAGCAAAGCTCCGTGTAAAAAGCGCCACCTTTGGTTAATGAAGGGTCCAGCAGTGGATGCTGTGGTGTTGAAGAAGTGACGTTGGTGGGTGTCGACTTTTCCCTGGCGCACATGCGCGATAAGATAAGGAGATATACTGTATTATGTACCTATGGACGGCATTCTCAGAAACCTAGATGTGACGTTAGGAGAGAAAATTGACTATTCGCCATGGCGTCTTAGTTTCGCAAACCCCTTCCCGGACCTGACTGTGACGCCTTCTGATATCAGATGCCCTCCATGAGGCTGGTGATGGGTAAGGTAAGGTCAGGTAGGAATTCAATGTTGTTGTTGGTGGCAGGCACCAGGTACCAAGGCTTCTTTTGACATACATGCTCCCGTCACCTCCCACGTTCATGCATCTCTTAACATTTCTTCTTCTTCTTTTTAATTCCATCATCTACCATGCCTCCTGCCAACTCTCACAACTCTCTCACCTTTGGCGCAGACCGTCAAAGATCTTCAGCCCGGATAACCCTCTTATTGCCTTGAAGCTGGTCGCGTGAACAGGCGCGTCCCCACCAATGCCACCACCCCATACCAAAAACAAGGCCGTGGCCGATGGGGCCGTGCCATTGAAATCTTGTCAGCCGGCTGCAAGAGAAGTTGAATTAATAGTGGGGTTGAGAGCGGGACAACTGCAGCAAGGAATGTCTGGAGCGCATCCAGGTGGATACAGACGTCAGATCCCTACGAATCTGTAGGCGAGTTGCCTACTAGCATCTGATGATGCAGACACTGTTTCTGTGCTCTCGCATACTGGAATCGCTTGTTGGTTGAAATCCCCCGCTGCCGGTCTTTCGGGTGTTCATTCTTGACACCACCACATGACAGCTCCCCGCAGTTCGCGCCACGGTGCTGTTGGGAGGACACCTCCTCGACCACTCCAAGAGCAGACTAGCCAGTTCGGTAGCGCCTGGTGCTCGCTATCTCGCGTGGGGACGTGGTTAATTGCAAGATTACCAGAGTACTGTCAGAAGCGTTACCATACTGACTCGGGCAGGTGTATCTTGGTATCAGCAATCCCTGCTGGTCCCTACAGTACAGTCCAACCTTGCAGGACCTAGACCCGGAGCCCAAAGAGGAGCCGCTGACCGTCGGCTATCGTGTGCACAGAGCAGAGCACAGACGGCTTTCTCGGGCTATTCTTGGCTGCGATAAGCGTCATGCCCTTACCTCACCTTTGCCCGTTGGCGCGCCCGCTACGCCAAACCTGAGCCGCGCCGTTGCTGTTACCGTTACCGTCTGTCCTTGAGCCGATGCTGTCCTGCCCAATTTCTGTCTTGCTAAATTCTCTACGTTTCTTGATGCAGTCTCTCATGTGTCCTATTTGATTGCTATCTGTCGTTGTCTACATACCCTGTCCGTCGCTGCATTGCTATCGTCGTTCGCACCCCTCTGACCTTCCAAATTTTCCTGACATTTCGCCACTCGGCACTTAGCCTTCGTCTGTGCGAGCTAGAGACCCTTCGGACAGGAACGACTGCAAAAATCCTTCAAGGCCCGAGGGAGACTGAGACGAGACCAGCTGGTGCGAAAGGAAAGTCGAGTGCGAAGAAGCCCCGTGCAAGTATAATGGCGCCGGCGCGGAACCCAGCCAATTGGGACGAATATGAGGGCAGACCTTCACCTACAGGGAGCGTAACCTCGAGCGTTCTCGCACACGAACAAGCCCTTATCGACGACGACGATGATGATACCAGCGAGCAGGGCCATGGTGGCGGATTCATGGCTCGAAGACGGTAGGATATTCAATGCTGTCTCGAGCAATTGGCCCCTTCAGCTAACCTGGTCCAGGTCCTCCGTCACCAACCGCCTGGCTGCAATGGCCGACATTGGCGGCGTGAATAGCTTCCGATCCTTTGCCCGGAGTTGGCAGCGCGCTGCAGGCTTCCCCGAGGTCATTCCCCGCCGACCGAGCTTCGTTCTCGCGCCGGATCAAGATGGAGAACATGTGCAGTACAGCCGGGGTCGTGTTGAGGGTACATCGCAGTCGCAAACTGGACTCTTGCGCCAGCACCTCGAAGCAACCTCGTCGGCGCAGCCCAATGGCGAGCCCAGTTCGAGTCTTGGGTCATCCCCAAGGTTGATTCGAGACGCGTTCCACAATGGCGAGAGTAAGCCGCTGCTCGATGTGGAGGCCACTGGGGCGCTGCTTGTCGGATCACCCTCCGGAAGGTCCAGCATCTTCGCAGTCCCGCCTCACCTCGCGGCTCCGGACATTGTTGGTAGCTATGGTTCGTTCCGAAGCTCGTCTCCCTATGGCACTGCGGATGGAACTATGCGTCACCGCATTTCGTTCAGCGAGGGAAGCGGTTGGGGCGTCGCGGATGAGGATGAAGAAGGCGAGGATGCTGCACATGGCGAGCATCAGCCTATTCTCGTCAAGGAAGTCAAGCAGGGTGACAAGGTTGTGCTTGCAGTCGAGGGCCAGAGCACCCTCCCCCAGTCCATCTTCAACTCGATTAACGCCATCATCGGCGTGGGGCTGCTCAGTCTCCCACTTGCTCTTCAGATGACGGGATGGATACCTGGCTTGGTTATTCTCTCCCTGACAGCAGCTGTCACGTCTCATACTAGCAAGCTACTAGCCAAGTGCATGGACTATGACCGTACCCTCATCACCTACTCAGACCTGGCGTATGTTTCGTTCGGCACACGCGCTCGTGTTGTTGTCTCGGCGCTCTTTACTCTCGAGTTGGTGGCTGCTTGTGTCGCGCTTGTTATTCTCTTTGCCGACTCATTGAACCTCTTGCTGCCCGGTCTTGCTACCGTTACCTTCTGGAAGGTTGTTGCGGCAGGCTTGATCCTGATCCTTAATGCGTTGCCGTTGCGCCTCCTTAGCTACACGAGCGTCGTCGGTATCTTTTCGACCTTTTGCAGTACGTATTATCCACATCCTTGATTGATATGTCCACTTACTCACCTCGAACAGTCGTCTTGATCGTCATCATCGATGGCATCTACAAGCCTCACACGCCTGGTTCTCTGCGGGAACCTGCAACGACGTACCTTTTCCCGTCCAACTGGCTTGCTTTGCCATTGGCTTATGGGCTCCTGGCTAGCCCCTGGGGTGCCCATTCAGTATTCCCATCGGTATGATATCTGAGCTTGTTCTCGTCGAATCTGAGACTAAGAGATAGTAGATATATCGTGATATGCGCCATCCCTACAAATGGGGCAAGGCCGTCAATGTCACCTTTTCGTTCTCTGTGAGTTGTCAGCCCACTCCCAGTTGGTCTTTTCGCTGTTTTCTAACACGTACGATTAGTATGTTCTGGATACTTGCCTGGCTGTCATTGGCCTGCTCATGTTTGGCGACGGTATCCGGGACGCTATCACCTCCAATGTCCTCAAGACAGCGGGCTACCCCGAGGCGTTGAGCGTGGTCATGTGCATCTTCATCGCCATCATCCCCCTCACCAAGATCCCTCTCAACGCCCGCCCGATCATCACAACCATGGATGTGATCTGCGGTGTTCACGAACATCACCACCACCATCATCACGAACATGCCCATAGCCAAGCATCTCGCTCTTCGGTCCTTGTCACTCAGGGTATCCGAGGTCTCGTGCGTGTGTTTGTCGTGGTATTGCTACTCTTCATCTCCATCGTGTTCCCAGCCTTTGACTCGGTGTGCGCGTTTCTTGGAGCGGCACTGTGCACACTCATCTCCATCATTCTACCCATTTCGTTTCACCTCAAGCTATTTTGGGAAGAGGTGTCGACGCGGGACAAGATTGTGTCTGCGATATTGTTGGTTGTATTTGCGATTATGGGTCTGCTGGGAACGATCTGGACGTTTTTGCCCAAGCATCTCATCGGCGCTGACTAGGTATATGGGACTGCGGATCTACAGCGGCATGCACTGGAGTTATCAAGTGTTTTCTGTCATACATCAACGGTGTATCTCTTTTGCTGAATTGGGGGGGGGGGGGTTTTNNGGTTATGGAGTTGTTTGACTTCCGACAGCGGTCATCGATATCAAGAATTGCTGCTCTCTTTCACCCTCACTCTCTGCAGCGTCAATGAAACCCAACCTTATTCTCTTCTCGAGCCATCCACATGTCGTCACTTACATACATAGTATACCCTGACTCGCCGTACTCTTTACCTCGCACTCTTACATCAGCCTGCACCGCATGACGCTAACACAGTGTCTCGAAGTGCGTGCTTGAGATCAACGAGCTTGATTTGCCGGTCCGTGTTTGTCCGCAACACCCGACATGACGGAGTCATGCAGCTTCGTTTCGAGAGTGACCGAGACATGTCAAGACCCTGGATCTACCGTACGAAATAGATTTGAGCTTGGTGATACGGACAGAATATGAATGGCTTACACCAAGATAACCATGGCTGAACACAAACCAAGCCAAGCACAACTACGTGGCCTCGTCCATGCCTTCTGCCTCCGTCTCTCTATCCTGTATACATCGCACCCCCATCTTTTCAAAGCTTCCATCGTCTTCTCTTTCCCCGCCGCTGATCCCCCAGCAGCTTCCCCTCATGACATCCGCCCAGCCCCTCTTGGCCGAAACCACGCCATCCTCGCATCACTCTCATCCCCTGGGGGACTTCACCTCCAATAAACTCTCGTCAAGAACTTGTAGGCCAGGATGAGCGAAAACGAGGAGAAGAACAAGTCCCGATGAGACGGTCCGATCGGGCCACTCAGTAGTGGTCATGCATGCAGCATACTTGCTCCTCCACTGAGAAGTGGACTTGGGTCAATGTCGTATTCTCCTGACACGCAAGCAACCTCCTTGAGAAGCAGTTTTAAATTTGTGTCTTGTATCGGAGGCTGCATTGCAATCGCGCCATACTTATCGTTGTCGGAAGGGGTCGGTCGGCAGTTGTGCATTTGACAAGTATATCTCGAAATGTGACCTTGTCACGCAATACCGAAAGTCAAGTACTCCTGCGTCGATCGAGATCACTCACCTTCCTCAGACTCACCCCCAGAAGAATGATAACGATGAAGTATGGGCTAGCTAGCTGTAGTGGTAACTGATTAGTCCTCAGTCGAATTGAATCACAGATTAGGAAACTCTTGTTGTTTGAGTGGGTACTTCTGGTATTTGCATTACTTCTAGAATATCTAATACCCAGAAAGCGAGTCAGGCTCTCATCTCCATCCAAGCACGCTCGAAATATCTCCGAGTATCGTGCCAAGGACAAAAGACGGCCTAACTACGATTGAACGTTGCCAGGAGAATCAATCTCCTCTACCAACCTCCAACCCACTCAACGTCACCGAGATCGGTACGTCGATCCCGACGCCAGTTCCAATCTCTGCCCTTGTTCCAGGGACATTCCTTGGCCCGTTCTTTAGCGGCCCCAAATTTGTGATGATAATTAGAGTGATCCCAAACGCCCGCTTCATAAGACTTGTATCCAATAAAATTGTGTCGTCGTGGCTTCGCAAAGTCCACCGACTTAATAGAATCCAAAGTGGTAGCTTGACCTCGGCGTCGCTCACCCAGCGCCGCCCACTTGTCCAGATGGCTTCGCTTGGGCGGTGGTGAGTAGCGAGGGGCGAGTGTGACATGCTGGTGCTTGACGACTGGGGCTTCTTGGAAGAAAAAGCCATCAGCAACCAGGTCGTCGTCGATGTCGCCCTTGATGTCGTGAGCGTGCGGCACCGGCTCCGGCTCCGGCTCCACCTTGTCGGCCTTCTTGACCTCTTCCTTGTTCTCCTCCTCTTTACTCTCCTGGCTCCACGTCCTGGCATTGAGCTCCTGCAGCATCTGCACCTGCTGCTCCCGTTCCTCCTCTTCCTCATCCTCGTCCCACATATCACTCCAGCTCTTTGAGACAGCATCCTGGCGTCGTCCAAAGACCATCGACATCGCCGGCATGGGCTTCGCCATGGTGATTGGGAGAGAGCCTGCAGCAGGCGAAACCCTGTTGAACCGAGCAGTCGGCTTGATGGAAAGCGACTTCATCGAGGCACCAAGGTGCGAGTCGAGAACAGACGACATGGGGGTCTGCATGTTACCATAGCACCAGTCGGCAGTGGTCGCTTCCGACTTCGGGAATAGCTCCTCCGTGTAGCTCTCGTCGTCCATGATGACGCTAAGTTGTCGACCGTTGTGAGGGGTGCCGTGGAGAGCCTTAGCCCAGGGGAAAGCACCTGTCTCGACCTGAGGAGACTGGATCGAGGGGGTCCGGAGAGGCTCGCGGTTGGCAGTCGCAACGGTGGCGGTCTCGGCGCCACAGTAATCATCGGCATCCTCATCATCGGTGGTAAAGCTGATGACACGGAGAAGGGCATCGCGAGCGCCTTCCAATGATCGCCTCTTGGGGTCAAGGTTCATGCACTGCACGAGCACCTCGTACGTGTCCTGAGACATGGAAGGGAACACGTCAAACAGAGACTGCTTGTCCCGCGAGTAATCTAGGAACAGAGGGTCGGCCTCAGTTGGGGTGGTGAAAGGGTTGCGCGAGAAGAGAATGTTAAGCAGGCAAATACCAATGGCCCAGATATCCGCCTCGGCAGGCGAGTAACCGGCGCCGGCCGAATCGAACTGCTCAGGAGCCATGTAGCGATCGCTGCCAACAGTCATCTCATAAGACCACTTCTCGGTAGTTGCCAGACCGAAATCGCCGAGCTTCATGGCACCATCCTGAGTAAGGAAGATGTTCTCGGGCTTGATGTCACGATGGTAGACTCCCTTGGAGTGGATGTAATCAACGGCATCGATGAGCTCAAGCATGAATTGACGAACGTGCTCCGTCTCAAGAGGACCATGGCCTTTTCGGATTGCCTCATACAAATCACCCTGACCGCAAAATTCAAGGACCAAGTAGATGTGAGAATCGGTCTCGAATGAGTTGAGCAGGTTGACAATGTTGGAGTGAGATACTAGGCGGCTGTGCAAGACGAGCTCCTCGGACTTTTCATCAACGGCAAAGTCAGAGTTGGCTTCAGGGCAAGCACTCTTCTTGGTCAGACACTTGATGGCAACAGTCTCATTGGTCACGAGGTCCTGCGCCTTGAAGACCATGCCAAAAGAGCCATGGTTGAGAGGAGAGATGGTCTGGTAACGTCCCCCAAGAAGGACACCGCCAATGAACTTATCCTTGAGGCATTCCATGGCGAAGAAAGAGAACAAAAAAGGCTAAACAAGAAAATGGGTAGAAAAGAAGAGAAGGCAAAAAAATGCGAGTAGTCGTACAAATGTGTTTTTGGTGTTTGTCGCTGGCCGGTTTTGTAGGTGAGTTCCCGGGAGAGGTTGAAAGGTTGAAGCTCAGGTGAAAGCAATGGTAGAGCTAGGGGAAGAATCAAACAGATGCTAGAGGAAGTAATTGGATATTTTGCAGTATGTGTCGAATGTACAGGTTGTCGTGATGTTGAGGAAAGTGCAAGGTGAGCAGGTATAGAGTAGCGAAGTTATTGATGGTCGTATGGAATCAGAGGCTCATTGGAGGGTATTCGATAGGCTGGACAAAGGAAACGATTATCGAATGGTCGTGACGGTGAGTTGCGAAGACCGAAGCGGCCGTAGAAGGTTAAAGACAAGGAAAAAGAGATTCGTTATAATGACATGGAGGCGTTTTTTTGTTGGTTTCGAAAAAGAATGACTCTGACAGTGGAAGAGAGTTGTGTTGAAGGAGGACGGCTGAGGACGAGACCGACCAGGAGAGACGAGAGGGGATGAGGTTGGCGAGACGGCGTAGTTATTGTAAAGAGACAGAGGGCCCGGAATCGACGTAGCCGATGAGTCGACGTGTCGGACCCGTCAAGCTGGCACCGGGGAAGAGGGGAGCGGAGCTCACCCGGGGAGAGTTGTCAACGCTCGGCCGGGGACGGTTGAGTCACGCGGGCCGGGTAGGCCGAGTTGCGGATACCGATGGCTGGGAGTTGACAAAGTCGACGAGGAAACCTCGAAGACTCAATGCGGTGAAGGACGATTCTATGTGACGTGTCCGACTGCAGGTAGCGCTTGTTGATGACCGAGGTCGGCGTCGAACAATGTCGAGGTGCCGGTAAAGAGCTCGAGGAACGCAACTCTAAGAGTACGAGAACGGAGTAACGCGGAGGCTTCTAGGCGAACAAGGACTTGGGAAGTCTAGGCAGCGGCAAACACAACACAAGTCAAAGACGCTTCTTCTTCTCGATGGCGATTGTATAGCGCAAGCTGTGAGTTGTCGATGGTTGTCGACTGGTGGTTGGTTGGATCACAGCGGTAGCGTTGCTTGCTTCGGGGTGAGAGGTGGCGAGGCGGATTGGTTCGGGCGATTGGATGGTGATGAGTGGACAGATGAGATGAGATAGAGAGAGAAGAGTGGCAAGCTCGAGAAGAAAGAAGGCCTTTGAAGATGCGGAAAGCGTGCAAAAGAAGGGAAAGAGAGGTGGAGAGGGCAGGGAGACGATGATAAGAAAGCAGGGGAAAGAAGACGAGAGAAGAGAGTGAGGTAGAGGGAATGGCGGTGATGGAACAAGGTGGAGAGGGATGGATGGGGATGGACGGCCATGGGATGGGTTGGATTAGTGAGTGAGCAATGTGAGCAAGGCTCAATACGCCCCCATGGACGACCAGGACCCATCCAAGGCAGTCGGCCAGCGAGTAAGAACGAGGGACGCGCCAAACGGGGGTGTGCCTCGACGACTTGCCCACTTCCATTGCCCACCTGGCTGAGTGACCTTGGTGTCGTACCTTGCGTACCGCGTTGTCGTGTGTACCTACGCCGGGGCGGCCGGGGTCCAGGGAGGCAGGCACGGAGGGAAGGGAAGGGCAGCCAAGTGTACATGTGCACTGTACTGCACAAAGATGACAAGACTAACGACGACTTAGGCAAAGGCAGGTACGGTACGTAGCGAGATGCACTGTGACTCTGGCCCCCTTGTCTCTCGCTCCACTCAGGTGCCTTGATTGATTCCCCTGCCATTATTAGTTGCAAGCCCGCGGCCAGCGAGCGGGAGGCTAACGCCCAAAGAAAGGTCTTTGGGGGAGGCTTGCATCGTGGACGAACCGCGGGTGAGGGCGGATGGCGCTACAGTGGGACGATACCACGACGGGCAAGGGAGCAGAGTGCAGCAGGATGATGAAGAAACCGGGGTCGGGCGAGACCATCATCATCAAAGAGCTGCAGACAAGAGACGCCAGGCCCGGAAACAAGAGGCCAGGATTGGCGACGCTGATACAGTACGGGCGTCCTGCCGTCTCAGAGTCAGGAAGCATTGCGACAGCATCAAGAACATGACGACAGTGGGAGATAAACATTCGTTATCAGCGCACCGTTGTGCATGTGTTTTCATGTACTGTATTGCACAACTCGTCCTCGAAACCCTCTCTCCCTACACTACCTGGATAGCACGTTCCAGGTAATGAATCTATGTACCGGCCTTGTTATCAACACGAAGCAGCCTCCCGTCTCAGTGAGCGGGCAGCGCTATGATGGGATTGCGACCGTCGTGACGTGACGTGACGACTTGCCCCTCTAGGCTTAGACAGACACCCGTCGGTTGACCAAGCACTGTGCCATCAGGGAGATAGCGTCCTCGCCTCAGTGCGGATAAGAGAGCACGCGCACTGCTGGTGGATCTTGGCCCAGACTCCCTCTCATCACTCAGCGGGAGTCATCAGAGTCCGGTGCCGGCTTGCAACGTCAGTCATACGGAGGGTACGTGGTCCCGACGGCGAAAGTGGGCGGCGGTTCGAGTACCTTCTGTCGGCGTCGAGCTGCCGGCTCCAAAACATTTCTGGTGGCCCGGCGGGAAATGACATGTTGGTCAGCGTGACCCTACAGTATGCGCCTCCATCCTACACGGCCGCCCTCGCAGCTGGACCATCGAGAGACAGTGGCTCGAGGGGCGGCTGGGACGGCTTAGACACTGGGCAGGATTTGCGCTTCTGGACCTCTATGGATGCAGCGCCCTGATAGCGGCTTCACCGCCCGGTACTCTGCTGGCAGGTAGCTGCAAGGCCGTAACACGGTGATTGGGCGACAATGCTGCTGAGTACTGGAAGATGCAGATCCCAACATGTCCGGGCGACAGAGCTACTGCTAGACGCTGGCGAGAGGGTGTACGGGCTCGTCGCGTGAATGGGCTACCTTTCCAGCGACCACGGCAACAAGAGCGTCGCAGTGCGCATAGTGCGCATAGTGCGCGTGGCACCAATGGGCTCATGGGTGCAGAAGATGCCATCCCCAGGTTTTTGCTGCCGGCTGGGAGGCGAAGAGCAGAGGTGGCCGTCCAGGGTCCTCTCCCCAACAAACCCAGGGGCGCTGATGAACTGGGAAATTGTCAAGGGCATAGGTAG
>JAADYS010000293.1:0-14754 GCA_012931995.1 Fusarium albosuccineum | reverse complement strand
TAGCTAATATATGGTGACTTGACCCCTTGACATAAAGCGTGTTGCTATCTCAATTTAAAGAACCTGGATGGCTTGGCGCTTCTTGACCCCGCAGCCTTGCCGGTGATGTCTTTTGATGCGGAGTGGGCAATACCCAACAGCGGCCTGGTCATGTCGAATTAACCTGCACGGAGACGGGTTTACTTAATCATGAGCCATTTTCCTGCCGCCTTTCTCTTTGTAGATGTACGTCTTGTCGTTGAGAATATTGACCCTGATAAGCCGCGTTATCGCGATCTCGCACTTGATAAGCAACCCTTGGAGTGTCACATGTCAGGTAGCAGTACAATCTTATCTCTTACTCTATCTTAGACTCCTGTTGTTACTTAGTATCTTATTTTAGCTCAAATAATTCATATTATTACTATAGCGGGCTTGCAGGAAGACTCGATTAACAAGACCCTGGTTTTGGACGGTCGTTATTATTTCGGCGGTGTTTCGATGCGTACAAGCACCGGCAGGCAGTGTGATACTAACTTCGCTGAGTGTCATTATCATCCAGGATAGCGTAGACGATGGAATGTCTCCTCTGTTTAAACTATGAACTTACGAGTAGTCTTTCAAGGGCAGGCTGCTTCGTAATCAAGAAGACGATTCTCGTCGCATTTCTAGAATCATTGGTCAATGTTCACATTGCCTCTTTACAAAAGAAAAGGTTTGCAGTTCCTCATATGAGCTTGGCTATAGTTACCCTTTCTAGACCGGCCAGTACACTGGGGCACAAAAGGCACATGGAGGTCGACGCCCAACAAGTGTTCAGGCTAGCAAATACTGCAACAACACGGTAGCGCTATGCACGGCGAATATGTCCACATCGCTCGAAAGCTCAGCAAAGCTGATTGTGGTTTCTCAACGTGAGATAGAGAACTGACTTGATGAAGATGTCAAGGGGCGTGGGAGCTGATCTGGAAATGAATACTTCTGTTGATAGTGTCTGATGAGGTAGCTACATTCCTATTCGGATAAGCACACCCGAGGTACCCCATCTCCCTGAAAAATATGACAAGCTTGAGGGTACTCTAGCATCTTAAAGGGTCGATTGGTGGCGCAAAATGAGGCATCGACCTCTTTACCAAAGTAATTATTTCACAAACCGAAGGCTCGATTGGCCTTGACCTACGCTAGACATAAAAGTTAGGACCTTTCCTACAGTCTAGGCGTTACAAACAAAACCACATGCAACACATCTATATCAAGATAGCGTTAAACTACAATATGCGGTCATTGTGGATATAGGACGATAAAATGGAGGCGTTTTAGCCAGTGACAGAACATCAAAGTTGGATCGTTGGGGACGAATCCTGACCAAATGTAGCCAGGTGTTTCTGCCTCAATGTTACATAAAAATATTTATCTTCAGTAAGTTGATTGTGGTGAGTTTATACAAAGCAAAGTGTTGAGAGGCAATAATGTAGCGCTGTATATAATGCTCTGATACGTGGTCCGGCAACAAGAACCTTATCTATCAGTGCCGCCTCTAGCCTCGGCCGAGTTATTAGACCTGTCCTGCGTATCGCCGCTCCTGTTCCGCCACAGTTGATTCTGACAACAGGCTATTTGTTTCGATTTTGGCGCTATTGAACGCCACTATGGTCTAGTGCGGTTTGTTTGCCCAACGCCTAAGACAAAGACATCACTTTGGGAACAAGAAAACGAATGGGCAACCCAGCTGAGTGTTCAATAGTTGCCTCTTGATATATGCCTGTCTTAACCTACGATTAGTGAGATATTAAAGCTGCGGAGGCTGTCGCGCAACCTTGACGGGTGAGCGTTCTTGATCTTGTTGGTCAGACCCTGGACAACATGTGGATGCTTCAACAAGGAGTCAGGCACGCGATTGCGAGACTATTGAATCGACATTATCAGCTCCAAAGGAATAAAGCCGTCTGCAACGGCTATGCCACGCGTGCAAGTGGATATTAATCTCGGGAATAGATCTGTATATATCAGCTCACCCTCGGAGCTGACACTGTTAATTGTTAATTGGATCAAGTTCCCACCCACCAGCGCAGGCTCTCACCACTCTCTTCATCTCGCTCCTTTACTTGTGCCTTGTGCCCACCGTGTGACATGATCTTCTCCAAGACTTTCATCGCTTTCGCGGCTCTAGTTGCCAGCGACTTGGTCAACGCCGGCCCTTGTCGTGCTAGCACTAGGGACTCGTCGTCCGCTCCTTTGTCCTCTTCTACCACGGCTCCCTCAACCGAGACATCGACATTTACCACGGATAAGTTGTCAGCCACGGCCACGTTCACGGTATCGACTACCGAATCATCTACCTTTGCAGGTTCGCTTCCTACCACGGTCTCGACTGCCGAGTTCTCCACCACTGCGACAACCTCGTCAACCACTTCAATCTGCGTTGAACCCACCAACTATGTCGAAAATCCTTCCTTTGAAGACGGCACCGAGCCATGGCGTTTCAGTTCCAGTGCCAGCGTAACACCAGCAGACAACGGAGATGGCAACTGCGTCGTGTATGTCACACTCTTCTCCTCAAGCACCATGCCCCCGTTGACAAGTAATACAGCAGCCTCACCCTCACACACGCGAACGACTGGCAATATGTTGAGCAGGACGTCAAGGGTCTTACTGTCGGTCTCGAGTATAAACTGACCTACGAGTGATGGACCCCATACAGTTCGATCCCAAGCAGCTGCTATTTCCGCGCCCGTGCTGCCGGTACTGCATACGATCAGAGCGACCACGTTGATGGAGCCCATGATTTTATGGTTGAGGCGCAAGCCTTTACATTCAAACCGGCCTCCTCGACGCAGACCATCCGATTTGGCATCTACTGTACCGCGGAGCCTAGCTTTGAGGCCACGCTTGATCTGGCCAAGGTTTTGCCTGTTGAGCCAGTATGCTCCGGGAGCCCGGTAAATTAGAGTTATCAGAAACAGAATATAGTTAAACCAGGCGCTTGAAAGTCTGGAACAACGGAGTCGTCATCTTTGCCTTGGATTATTACCCCAAGAGTATGTCTTGTCAAAGAGATAGGAAAGCCGGCCGTAAGCGAAGAACAGTTTTCTCTTTTCACAATTAGCATGGTTCTGTCTGCGGCAAGAAAAGCTAAATCAGAAGTTACAATTAGCATGATAACCTGGTAATAGCATGAGTCGCAGACGGTCGTTTGTTTACCATGTCATGGCCAAGTAGGGCCGAGCCAGTGGTGATCTTGTCACAACCGAGGGCGCCTTGAATGGGCTCTGATACAGTGCGAACTAATGGTGATGACATGTTTTTCTGACGTGAAACATGTTGAAAGCTCTAATTGAGCCAGCCCCTAAGTCCCATCAATTTGTCTTCAAAACTTGCCTTATCAGTTCTACGCCCCTCTGCATCCGTAGCGCATTAATGCTACTATATAGGGTTGGAAGGTCCATTTAGGCCCAATTGATGTAGCTACAACTCCAGAATTTCCCAATATGGGTTCATGAAGCGATTAACCTGGTGCATTCCTCCGTCGTCCCCGGATCTGCCGTCAAGTGCGCCCGGTGTATCCAAATTGAGGCAGCAGTAGTACACATGACCGGCTGACTAGCGAATAGATAGCGTCACGGTGCCTGGCTAAACCCGAGCGGATCGAGCCACAGCGACCAGCCGATGCCTCCGGCGCATGGCTGTGCTTCGGTTCTCGGCGGCTCGGTGTGATACAACCTTATGCTCCTAAGAAGGGGGCTAAATTCTCACTGGCATCCAGTAAGATATCCTAGGCAGACAGGCAGACTACAATTGCCATCATAAATACCCGGGTGGTACCCGTAAGGCGCAGCCAGCCCCCATGTAATGCATGTCGATCCATAGCATTCATCCGGCAAAGCATTAAACGAGGGGAAGCTTAGTCTTATCTTTACCACGGAAGTCCGACTCCTATGGTGTTTTCAGTTACCTTTCTAGTCAAGGTAACGTCTTGGCAAGCGGTTCTAGCGTGCATAAGTGCGAGCTGACCAATGCTCATTGAGGTCCAACATCCGCCCCCAATGCCATGGACGAGGATACAAATGGTTTTTAAGCTTAAAGCTTGTAGCATGCCTGTACATCCAATAGGAAAACAAGGTTGATCATAATCAACAGCCAGCTTGAGAAATACAAGCGATGCTGCTGACATTGTCCTCAGACACGGATGTTCATCGGCATCCTCTTGGTAGCCAAGAGGTTTTCAGCCCTCCCTGCGCAGCTTAGCCAGTTAAATATATGAAATTGCTCCACATCAATGTCTTAAAGCGTCACCTGAATTGGGGGCTCGCGAGTTGCAGCACACCTGGAGATTTTAGTAGACTCCGAGTCTGTCGGCATCGAATCCCTACTTGGACTTCGAAAGATTGCCTGGTATAATCTTCAAAGAAGAAGATGGTGGTTCTACCGCTCAAGCCCTACTGTGAGGGATTATACCCTCTATTATGCCAGATGTACTCCTGCATGTAGGGCCTGAGTTCTACGAAGGTTTTCTTTAGAGTGCTTACTTCAACCACCTTCTTGTCGGGGACTTTGCCTTTTTGGCAGTTATCACTAGCGTCGTCGCATCTGTATTTTGCCGTCTGCTAACCCGCTGAGGAAGGTGAGACCGGTGTTGTATAAGCTGCCGCTGCCAAGTCTGCAGCTTACATCCTGGGGGAAATAGTCTCATCTCAAGACACGCTGATTGGTGTTGCGGGCGCAGAGAGCTGGTAAGTTGGGAGGCATGGCTTCATACTGCTACGACTGAAAAGTATAAAAAGGGTGAGTAATTACCCTGTCTTGCAGTTCAAATCTCCAGAAGCATCCGAAATCAACATAACTATACCTGCATACCACTTTCTCCATTATGAAGAGCATTATCCCCACCCTGGCCCTGTTCGCTACCGGAGTAAGCCTTATCACGCCGAGTAAATTTTCTTTACTAACTTCTCAGACCCTTGCGGTGGCAGTTCCGGAGGACAAGGGCTGGTATATCCGCCGCGCCGAAGACATACACTTGGAAGACCTACCTATTGTAGACCTCGAAGTGACGGACGAGCGCTTTGAGGGAATGACCTTCACTGGCACTGCTGAGTCCATTGTCAAAGAGATGAAAGAACTCAAGCCAGAGCTCTTCGCCAATGACACTGACGCATCCCCTGAAAGCTCTCTCGAGAAACGTCAAGGCTCGGTAAGCTACCGCCAGCGTTGGAAAGGAGGAGACTGACATGACGGAACTAGTTCAACTGTGGCTGGTACAATGGCATCAATGACCGTGTTCCCCAGTGGATGAACTGTATCGAAGGCGTTGGGTATCTCCAAGACCTCGGTACGGCGTGGTGCGGTGTCAACGGTTCTCCAGCGTGTGCACGCGTGAGCTGCTCCCGTTCATGCGGCATCTTCCTGTGCAACAAGGTAAGCATCACCGCATGAATGCCAGTTTGAAACTAGCCATGCTTCTCAGAATCGCAAGTTCCAGGTGACAATATCATTACTAATCGTGTATGTAGCTGGGCCACCATCTCCAAGTGCACTGTGGGGATATTGCGGGTGATGTCAATGCCATTGCCAGCAACTGCATGGACAGTGTGGGACGCTTCTCGGGAGCCAGAGACTTCTCATCCCACTTTATTGGTGTTCGGCGCCAGAGTTGTTAGATGGTTCACCAGCTCTGCGGAGTGAGGGCGCGCTGGGTTGACAAACTAAGCGTCAGACTAGATTCCTCGATCTTTGAGGTTTCGGTTGCTCTCAGTCTGGCCCATTTGAAGATGCGAGTTGTGCTTCAACTTAGTACATTTCTTACCCCCTTTTCGTACTTGACAAATTAATACAAACAAAAAGCGTTTCGACGGCGCGTTTACTAAAGCACTTGAAGCCAAAGCTTCTTATTTGAACTAGCGATGAACGCCGATCTGTAAGCAAATTGTCGTAGTTTGGATGTTGGAACCGTGAGCATCGCCGCTATTGAGCCATCTGAACATCTCGTCAAAGAAATCTATACGATGCTGAACTTAAGTCAGTGGCATAAAATATTTGACATGCAAAAGCTGGATAATGTAACTGAGTTAAAAGTGGGTGATAAACACAGCTAGAAATACCTTGGCTAATTTCATTCGTGAGAGCTCACTCAACGAGCTACGGTTTGGGCCACGACATGTATAGGCCGTGTCCATGTACCCGTTGACCGACCGATACAGTTCTGCATTAAATAGGAAACTGGGAATTTTATGTAACTATCTTGAGAAATACTTTATGGAAAAAAGTACTGCATGCTTGAAGATGGCAGATGATCTGCCCTGGAACGGCACGTCATTTCTGCTCCCAAGATTCTACCATCATAATCTGCCGAACTGTCATGCGGCGTTAGACTGGACTGGCATTTCGCGCCTACACCAGTCCCAATAGGCCGCCCTCAGCAGTCACCCCTTGCTCGCAGACTCGTTTCATTTCGACGACCGCCTGTGGCTCTCACAAAATGCCAGCAGACAGCCTATATCTTGCAGCGGATAAACCAGAGCCAGGCTCGAAAACCGTTGGTAGTCTTTCCGCCGCCAACCCCCAATCAGTGGACCCAAGTCCGAGCAAGTCGGTCACATCGGATGAGGATACCAAGTACCTCTTAGCTGATGACAATTTGGTCACACGGAGGTTAT
Organism: Fusarium albosuccineum; assembly: GCA_012931995.1. Taxonomy (NCBI): domain Eukaryota; kingdom Fungi; phylum Ascomycota; class Sordariomycetes; order Hypocreales; family Nectriaceae; genus Fusarium; species Fusarium albosuccineum. The sequence goes on along the minus strand of JAADYS010000293.1, from coordinate 8,122 downwards.
TCGAGAAAATAATGCAGAGACTGAACCGAAAGTGCCATATAATGGAGAACGGACAGCAGGCTGTTGATGCATACAAGGAACATCCCGAGCGGTGCCTGGTGATCTTGATGGATACTAAAATGCCAGTCATGGGTGGAATTGAGGCATCTCAGCTGATTAGAAGCTACGAGCGTGAGAATCAACTTGCGCCAGCTGTAATTATAGCGCTGGTGCTCAATCCATCGTCATCAGACGGCCCTAAGGTAGTAGCCAAAGGTGGTATGGTTACCTACCTTTGAAAGCCGTCAGATCTGGATACTGTAAGAGCTTGGCTTGACTGTTATCCTGTGTAGGAATTTGTTCTTTCTATTACTCTGAACAGTAGGTTCCAGAATCTTGGATCACTGCCAATTTATCCGGAGGGGTAGAAAGTAGTTAAATCGAATCGTTGTCTAAATCGCTTTAATGTCTTGCGCCATATTTATTTTTAGTACCTTGGTATTCTTATATCCTCTTGGCTGGGATGAAGTCCAAAGTCACTGCGCCGAGAGCTACTGACTGTTGATTGGCTAAAATACCGCCCCACTAGACCCACGTCAGCTGAAGTCATTGACGCTCCGTGGTCGCAAATTTGAGCATCATCCTCAGCATCTTCAACACCATCGTCACCATCGTCATCATGTTCGCAGCATCAAGACTAAGACTCGTCGCTCGACCGCTTATGCGTGTCTCCATGCGCCCAATTCACGTGACGGCACGACAATGTGCCGCCGCTGACCCTCCCAACCTGTCCGAGATGATGATGAACGACCCCAAGGTTCGGGAAACATTCGAGAAGCTGAGCCGACATCCTCCGGCCATCATTGCCATGCAAAAAGTCGGCGAAATCATCAAGAGCAAAGGTGAATGAAGTATCCCTGAATTCCTCGGATAGGCTCTGTCTGACCTACTGCTGCGTAGGATTTGAGCCTGGCCAGCCTCCGAGCAAGATGGAGGTTGTCAAACTCATGATGGATAAAGAGTTCCGGGAAGCGGCACAAACCGTACGCTTGCTTCTTATACTGGCGACACTAAATGATGATAGACTGACAATAGTCCTGCAGTTGACAACCGAGATGCAGAACGCTGGCATCGAGATAAACCCTGATGTCGGCTTGCCCTCCCAATTGACTGCACAAGGATCGTACTGACTGTGTCGATAGGTCTTTATGAAGATGATGGAGGGCGACAAGAGCAAGTAAGGGACCGCCCAAGACATTGCCACGTCAATGTAGCATTTATAGAATAAAAGAGAGTTGAAATCTTACGAGCGGAATCGCCCCGTTGAGTGTGTTGTTGTGGTCAGTCCCATCCACATCCATTCAACATCCATAGTTTCTCAAAACAATTGTGTTGGGTTCTCTCATCAAGTTCATCCAACTCTCGCTTCTTGGCAGCCGGAGAATTCTTGCCGTGATGGATCATGGCATCAGTAAAGGCCCAAGTTAGACACGGCGGCTCAGCCAGCCACAGCCGCCTGTCCTTCTCAGATGGTGACGAGCCGGACGCCAATCCCCGCAATCTCACCCGAATACCATGCAGGGCTGAACGGGGCTGGGGAAGACTTCACCGGGCAAGCCACGTCCGATGAGCCGTCCAATAAGGCTGCGCCCCCACGCCAAGGAGCCGATCAGCGTGGAGCCAGCGACGTTGTCACTAGATTTGATATGGAATGTGACGGATTTTGGTCCACTTGGCGGACGGCACAAGTTGCAAAGAGAGCTGAATCCGAGACATGTCAATAGCTCGCCCAAATGTCTCAAGCGGATGAATGGCCTCGATCTCGCTCTAGTCGCGGGAAATGCGAGACAGTCGGCTTAGCCGAGGCCGTAAGGATGAGCTTGAGAGGTATATAAACTGGGTCTTTGTGCTGGAATATGAGGTCTTCAGTTCGCTACCGTCTGTTCTGCTCTCCTCTCATCGCCCCCCATTCGACATTGTACAGGTCGTGGCATTACTCATTTATCACGTCCAAGTCATTCGCAATGAAGCAATCACTCGCACCGTCGCTGGCTGTCCTCGCCGCTCTTTTCACCACATCCCAATCCGCAGCCCTCCCGCGTGCGGACCAGGCTTCCTATAGGAAGACCAAAGTCGCTATCCTTAGAGCTGGTATCGCGGGCATCGCAGCTGCCCAGAACCTTACGTCCGCCAATATCACAGACTTTCTCATTATTAAGAACAATGATTACATTGGCGGCCGGTTGCGGAAGCACGCCCTTGGCAAGAATTCTACGGGTCAGCCATACACTGTCGAGTTCGGCGCTAACTAGGTTAAGGGATCGGATCTAAGAAGACGCACAAGAACCCTATTTGGGAATTGGCGGTGAAATATAACCTTTCCACTTATGAAACCGACTGGGAATCTTTCAAGACATTTGATGAGAATGGCATAGCGAATTAGACGTCTAAGATTCGAAAGTTAGAAGAGATCCTTGAGGAGGCCGAAAGCTACGCTGGCCGCCTCATATTAGACAACCTTTAGGATACCTCCGTGCGCGCCGCTCTCCAGACTACAGGCTAGCGACCTACTACAAATAACACATACGCACACGCGGCTAAATAGTAGAAATAGGACTTTGAATTAGCCTGGATACTAGACTAAAGTGGCCTCTAGTTTGGTATTACGGGCGGCAATACTATATTTAGCTACTTTAGTAACATTAGCCATCTTATCTTTGACTAACGCGGTTTTACTATATTTATTTAAGAGGAGGCGAAAATATTCCTAAAGGAGAGTGACTTGCGGTTAATACTTAAAATTACTATCAAGAGTATTAACTATAGTAAGGAAGGCATTAATATCTTAACTATAGATAGCAGTTACATCTAGGCTGACTACGCTATCTACACCTTTTCGCTAGGTATGCTATAGAACAATGCCATTGCGTTCATTAAGCCTCATGGTTTACCGGCTTAGAAACAGAGCGCAATCGATCAGTTCGCCATGGGCATATACACCAAGATCTTTATGTAGTTCAACGAGTCATTCTAGGACAACCAGACTTAAATCTTCCTCTATGCTAATCTACTTAAGCGTGGTTACTACCTATTATTTCAGTCGCTCAATGCTAACGGGTTCGTGCCAGAGTCTAATATCCTCTTTGCCACGGTCACTGGTGACCAGGCGTGGCGTGTAGAGCGCCAGATAGACAAGGAGATAGAAGAGCAGATCCTTAAGGTACTACGAAAAATATTCCCTAACAAAGTTATCCATAAGCCAACAGCATTTACTTACCCACATTAGAGTACTAAGTCATAAGTCAACTATTAACCCCATAAGGCAAGCTAAATATTAATAAGAGAAGCTAGGCCTATGGTTCTTATAGTAACTAGCCCATAGGTATAACGCTTGAGAAGCATTAGAATATACGTGCTAACGTAGAGCGCCTCTGGTTCGCGGGCGAGGCTAACTTAGCAGAGTTCTTTAGCTTTCTATATAGCGCTTATACTAAAGGTCGCGAGATTAGCCATAGGATCGGTGCTATTATTAATAGTAAGGCCGGTGATAATAAGTTTGATATAGAGAGGTATAAGTATCTACATAGAACCATATTTAAGGATAAGTATAATAAGGAGAATAGGTGGCTATTCCTATATAATATTGAGGAGTAATGAGTATGCATATATCGTGTTCGTGCCACGTATAATAAATGTAATAATGATATGTCCGATTTCCATAACCATTTATTGAGAATCTAGAGAAGTTAGACGTTGGTCTCGAATATGGAGCGTAGACCTAGCTGATAGGCGAGTCGCAAGTAGCGGTTTACTCTAGAAAGGCTCATGCGACTAAAGAGCAAACCAAATGCGAGACATAATTGCTACGATACTTGAGTTTACAAAACCATAACATGATTTCCTTTAATTGAAGCTATCTGCGAGCCAAACATCTATAGACCCATAGGCACTGAGCTGGCACTCAATCATCCAAGCTCAATGATCGGTCTCATCGTCAAGGAAGGGGCAATAGAGCATGTAGCTACCCCATCCTTCTCCCTTGCTGTCATAACACAAGGAATCGGTGATAGGATAGCCGTCAACGGAACACTCGGTGTCCTTGAAAATAAACACTATATAGCTAGTCAGCGCCTTGTCCATACACTGGCAATCGTATTGCCTCTCCCAGTCTCTCTTAACTTACGCTCACAGTCCCTTGGATTCTTGGTAACTTTGACAGAGTAGGTGTTCAGGTCGAGAGAAAACCTACGGCAGACACTTTCATCTCTCATGAAAAGCGTAAGTTCGCCGCCATTGGAACCCTCGCAGTTGGCGGTTTCGTAGGTTCTCACTTGGAGCAGCTTCTCGTCAGGGTTGGGGGTTCCCTAGGCAGCAGAGGGGCCAACGCCGAGGGCCAAAGTAGTAAGGGAGGCAATGGCGAGGAATTGCATTTTCAAGGTTTTAGAGATGATGTAAGAGATGAAGTCCAAATGTTGATGCTGCTTTCTAGGTTCTTGATCTGATAGACGAGGAAAGACGTCGGTGTTCGATAATATTTATATTACTTGTCAGACTGAATTTATATTAATTAAAACTGCTCAGCCTCATCAGCGTCGTCTCCATTTTCGCTACTCACCGTAGGTTCCCATCCTTCGATTTCCATGTTAACGTGCACTGGAGAAGTCATCGTATCGGCATGTTGATCTTGATGAAGAAGATCTCTACTGAATAGAAAGCATCCATGTCATTCCAGCGACGATCCGTAAGGGCTACCAAGCACGAGGCACACTCGTACGGCGATTACCATATGGGGCAGGATGACCACGCGGCACAGCCACTTAACTAGCCCTAAGCGTTACTAAGGATCCAGTCAGGAATGTTAAGACTAACAGGGGGCCCTATTTTGGATATTTGTACCTGAAAGTCCGAGTAGAAATCATCCGAGCTGGATGAAACGTGGGTCCGTAAATCGGTCGCCATGACGCGGCAGCACGACGCCAGCCTGGGACGGCAGGGTCATCTATATTGAATTGGGGCGTAGATGTCATTATTTCCATGCACAAATTAATAGAGCGAGTGTCTTTGTTAACGACTCTTAGACACCATTGGGCCATATCCTGGCGACCTTGATACCCAAGTAGGTATTCAAGTTTGCTAGCAGATACGCCCCGTATGAAAAAGTGATGCTTAAATTTGGAACGAAATTCTTCTTTTCAACCTGCAAAGGGCCGTTAATATCATTCCCGAACATGAGATGACGCCAAAGGCGACCGAATATGTAACTCGGTAGCTCGGAATAGCTAAGATAACTTAGAATAGTAACCCTGACGTAAGGGCAGCAACCAGCCATCTTGACAATGCAGATCTGCAATGTCAGTACTATGTTACCTCGCCAGCTCGCCTAACTGTTTAAGGGAGTATAGCCTGCAGGTACGGGCTCGCCGGGTGATTACTTTAGGCTCGGTAAGCCCAAGAATCATGCCTGATCTGCGTCCCCACAAACCATTTGCCCTAGTAGCCGGCCATGATCATCTGACCAAACACACGCTTCGCCCCAAATCCTCTAAGCGTTTACTGGCTAACAAGTGAATTTTGAGGCGGACGAATAGTTTTGGTCTGAACCCGGAGCCTTCATTCTGAATATCCCTTTGCTGGCCGATCTTGCTCATCGTGGCATGCCTGGCAACGTGGGCTGAGCGGGGGCAGACTCGTCACCAAGAATCCAGATCCGTTATTTGTGCACTCCTACTTGATTTAGACACAGGTGAGCCCACAGCATCATGTCAATCTAAGACTGAAGAGTCGACCTACTAGAAAATACAGAGGTCTGATAGCAACACGACTAGAGGATCAACATCTTATTTAGGTAAACCACTTCTACCTCCTCCTCTGTGTCTGAAACGACTTCATCCCCAGCTTTGATTTCATTCACGACTTCATAACCCTCATCCACGATCTGGAATGTCAGCTCACGCTCCTTTCCCTTGACCAGTAACTCAAGTACTTCGTCCTCTGCCTGCGATAGATCTCTCCAGGTATCCGCTTCGTCGAAAATTATCTGGACCAACAACAGGCCTGGAAGGGAATGGATCTGCTCGAGAAGGTCGTTTCGTAGCCAATGTGTGAAGGTCATTATGACCGACTTAATGTGGCTGAACTGATTCCCGTATGATTCCCGCAGTTTGTCCATTGTGAGTTCATTCTCGGTCCAACAGGGTCGAATCTATAACACGTCGGACTTAGTGTTCACATAACAAAAGCCTTTGGGATCTTCGTTGTGTTGCATGAAGGCAAATGCCTGTTGAGTGTGCGTTCGTGACTCGCTGCATATGTGCAACGCGACAGGGAAGGTAGGATTATCAAGACGGGGATAGTCGTAGGCCGCAAAGCAATGGTGCCAGGACGAGAAGTAGTCAGAAGAATGTTTTAACACTAGCCATGTGCGGACGCTGGATAAAGGACAAAGGCGCATGGTTTCTTTTGTGATATCCTCCTGGTCTTCAATATCAATGATGCAGGGCTCAGGCCAAGTCAGCTCCCAGATAATGATCCTGATTTCGGGTGGAAGACGGAAAAGGGATATGGATGAACTCGTCACACTTGAATCTGCCATCTTAGGGATCCGGGTTCACGATATTTGGGTAAGGTGGTCATGCACCGGTGGCATTCACAACATGGTATGAGGATGAGCTAGACCTAGTAGAGAGACATTGACGTATGGTAGTAATTAGCCCCAACACGACACTCGGCGTTTTCCTAGTCTTGCAAGGACCGAAGGATTGCGAAGCCGATCTAAATAAAACTCCCAGCAATATCTAAGCTACAATCCTTAGTTTCGAAGCCGGCACTTCTACTCATTCCACGCCTCGTGAATAGTCTCAATGTCAATATCACCAATTGCCCGCAGATAATTCGTCAACTCCTTCTCGTTACCTACCCTGTCTCTCTCCGTCGACCCATCAGAAAAATACTCGTACCGATTGAGCCGAGCATCGCGACTCCGCCCAAACTCAAAATCCTCCCATCGAGGATCACGAAGAATGTCGGCTCTGTGATGGTACGTGCCTGGCCAAGCAATGAGGACTCGCGTGCCTCCTGGGCCTTGCTTGAACCAGCTGTTGCACTTATCACTAGTAACTCTATTAGTGAAGAAGCCGTTGACAATAGCGTTGAAGTCGCGAACGGCGTCTTCTCGAGGATCGAGTGAGACGTAGCTCTGTGATTGGACTTTGCGGATGCATTTTGCAATGTAAGTTGCCGTGATTTCGATTTGAAGAGGAACAGTGCCACCACGAGCATTCCCTTGTGCCTGAAAAGGGTCAGAGGTCATACCAGTAAGAGGTCAAAGAAGCATATACCTGAAGGACGGTAAAATAATTGGGGTATCCCGGTGCCATGACACCAAAGTAGCTCTCCGGGTAGCCAATGTCACCTCCCCTTGACCACTTTTCTCTCAAATCCACACCATCTTTGCCAATCACTGGGAAGAGTGTGGTGAAGCCATCTTGAAATCCAGTGGCAGTGATTATTGCATCCACAGGTCGCAGCTTCCCGTCCTCTGTCACAATACCACGCTCTTCCACACTGGATATTCTGGTGGTGATGTAGTCAACTTTGGGGCTCTTCAGAGACTCAAGGTACCCGGGAGCCGGAGTGAGCCGCTTACAACCTGGCGAGTAATCAGGAATTACCCTCTGAAGCCACTCCTCGTCACCATCCAGCCGTTCAAGCATGACTTTTGTGATGCGATCGCGTAGGTCCTGGTTTGCTTTACTGCCCAGGATATCACCACCACGTTGAAGCTTATGAAACTTGAGCTCAAAGTCTCTCCGGTGCTCTAGGTAGGCTTGTGGGTCGTTCCGGAACTTGGCTCTCTCTTCTTCAGAGTAGTCTGGGCCACCTGGCTTGTCGGCTGTGGCAACAAGAAGATCTCCAGCAAAGGTGGGTATCACCCAAGTCCATTATGTTCAAAATTAAAGTGCGCTAAAGAAATTTGGCACTTTGCCGATATATTAAAGCTATAGAAACTAACTAACTTTTCTCTTTTATGCTAAAAACCTTCCTTAATATAATTCTTAAACTTAATAATAATAACTTAAAAACTCTAATCCTCTAATTAACTTATTTAGTAATAAGACTTAGTAATATAGCCTCTATAACTCTT
>JAADYS010000292.1:0-31217 GCA_012931995.1 Fusarium albosuccineum | reverse complement strand
AAATAATAATCCCTAAGATAAAGATCTAGAAATTATCGAATTATGCACCAACTAAGCCTAGATTCAGCAGCTGCTCGGCTATAGCTAGCGAATGCTCGATACCGGCAAAGAAATCATCCACATACATGATTCAGTCGTTTTCTCGTTTTACAAGGTGAAAACATTGGTCGATCTGCTTGGTGGTGTCCTTCTTTTTACAAGGCCGCATGCTAGTTTTCGCTGTAGCGGTGGACCCTCGCTCGCTATAGGTGGCGGAACAGTCGCGAATGGTGTCGATGATGGCTCCTTTAATTTCCAGACGGTCATCTTTTAAACTGACGCGTGGGCGACTCGAGCCAGACGCTGACCAGGTTGTTATAGCCACGTATTGTGCTCTGAACTTCGCCTGGCCGGTGAGATATGCCACGGCTCGGGAATCAGACCACGTTCTGGCATCGAACCAGTCAATGACCCATGACCCGGGCGGCACGCTTCTAAAAACCAAGTGATCTAATGAATCATTGATTTGGATGATACGTAGCGTCGCCTCTCGTTTGATGTCGTCCAGTCCTCGCCCGTAACTCGGTGTTGGGAATATGATGGTTCCATCATATGTCAGACCAGTGAGTGAGTAGACCTTGTCCCGCGGGTCAGTCGCCTTTGCAAAGGATGACATCCACAGAGCTCTTATCAGAGGTACCGCAGTCAGCCGTCTCTGGAGATTTTGAAACTCCATGAGACTTTTCACATGAGAGCAAGCTTTGGTCGGGAGAACATTGCCCACTAGCTTTGCACGGAGAAGCATGTCGAACGCGATGACGAGAAGAGCAATGTCGCCGAAAGAAAAAGGGTGAAAGCCCCAGACAACCTGGAGATGGTTAGCCATGGCGAGCTCCTGGATAATCCATACTCGACTCCAATACTCGCAGCGGAGCAAACGGGCGAGTGCTTCCCAGCGCTTGTCTTGTAGGTTGCTGCGGATATGGCTCCAAGCTTTTTGTGTTCGTTTTTCCTGCGCCTTTTGCTTGTCCGTCTTCTTTTTCAGATCTTCGGTCGGCCTTTTATCCCGCATATGGCGCACTTGGCGAATGATTCGGCGCAGCGTGCGGTCCCGCAATGCCCGCCCGTCTGGGGTGTCTTGAAACCGTAGCGGATCATAGTTGACTCCGAATTTCAACAATTTCTTGACATCTGGGATGAGACGGAGGAGTGTATTGACATCCTCTCCGTTTGCATCGCCTGGCCTCGCCAGCACATCGGTGGCAGAGCGGTAAATGGCTGCCATGCGGAGGACTTGACGGCTGCGTTCCTCCATGTCGGCCTGGTTGATGCATATCGCGTCGGCCCATACTCGCGTAAATCCTCGTTGGCGTAGTACTGATAAGGAATCCGCCAAACTGGGTGTGATGTATGTCGTTGTGCCATTGATCGTTACTGGCACTGACCAAGTTGGTCGGCCCCAACAGTATGACAGCGCCACGTAGTCGGAGCTCGCGGCTAGCGGGACATGCTCAAGACGACAACTAATTCTGTCGTCGAGGTAATTCGAGGGTTCAATAATAAGGATGCGGATGTCGTTGTTGGCGTCGCTCAAGGGCTGGTAGTTTAACGAGGGTGGGGTGGATCTCGCCATTGTGACGGGTAAATATGGAATTGGCCCTGACTTTTGAGACAATAGGATTGCGAGTCATGGCAAAGTTGGAAAGCCGTGACTTTAAACGCATGCTGGTGAACTTCAGGCTGTCATGCTTGTGGGTTGGTCATGAACGAGGCAACCAAGGCGCCAGAGCTGAGCCACAACCCCTCCTCAGCTGCACGTTGTTGATCTACGATTGGCCCATGAACTCGCGCTCCCCGGATGCGCACCGTTGTTCAACTAATCAGATGCACCCATGTTTTTCTCATTACGCCTTGCTCAGCCTATGACGCCACTGGCGTTGCGGGGTGGCAAATATGGTAGTTGTGAAGCCTAAATAGATACCCAATTTTTCCCCAAATGTGTTGTTCCATGTTTTTGCACCAAGGTGACTCAGTGCTGTCAGCCCGTCTGAAAAGGTTGAGGTTATTTTCAAGTTTCATGGGGCATTGCAGTCTAGTGAACTGTTGTGGCTAGCAACAAACCTTCATGGCCAGGAATTTGAAAGGTTGGGTGATATCCCCTGACAGCAAGTCAAGCAACAGAACCAAGTTCTCGGACTATTTGAGCTACATTCCTCCTCTTCATGGGCACGAGTGCTGTAGAATAATTAAAAACATATTTTTTTCGTTAGACTTTTGACATTATGAGTTTCCTTGCAAGCTTCTTTAACCTTGTCATTTGATGTTTATATGTAATACTAACTGTTGATGGTCTAGTTCTGTGTCATGGTATTGTCCAACGACGATGAGACATACGAATGAACGGTGTCTTTTCACCTGATACCTGACTTGACGCGACAATCTTCAGGTATCACCTTTCAAGCCCATTCTAGAGTAAAATACACACTTTTTAACTGTATTTTAACTAGGCTGATGCTCTTTGCTGGTCTTCATATCCTTAGTCTTAGTCCAAATAGCCACTGACCATCTTTAACAGTCGTCCAATCACTCAATGAATCTCCAGGTCACGTCTTCCCATCCAGCCCTCCTTGTAATCTTTGCACCGCGACCCCTAGACCCATAAACAGGCTTCCTAGTCCCCAGCCCTATGGGAGGATCCTCAGAGTCAGGAAGGGCGACACCCTCAACCTCAAACCCAGCAGCAAGAACACCAACAAAACCAAGACTCTCAGCCATAGCAAACTGCCGGCCAGGGCAAAGGTGCTTTCCACCACCAAATGGGATGTTCGCGCCACGTCGCCGTTTCTCGTCCTGTGCCGAGACGTTGAGAAAACGCTCCGGATTGAATGAGCCTGCGTCGTCGCCCCAGATAGTGTCAAGCGAATGAGTCAAACTCGATGGCCACTGAATGTGTGTTCCTTTGGTGAGTAAATATTCACCACCCTCGCTGTCTTTGATCGTCGTGTCTTTTTCCACGCGTCGATTACCAGTAATGTGGATCACGAACCGCAGCATCTCACGGTAGCAGGCATGGAGGTATGGGCACCGCTTGTCAAGGTCTTTGGCCGAGAGTGTCGCTACGCGGCCTTCCTCGGTGTGAGTGATAGCTGCTGTGGCTTCTATCTCACCGCGGACTCTTTGAACTATGTCCGGCCGTGAAAAGATGTGAACAAACAGCCAAAAGATAGCGGGCATTGTATTGGTGGCTGCTACCCAAGGCAAAGTGATCTCCTGTACACCCAGGTCGTGATTATTGAAACCCTCTTCGCGCAGGATCTTTGCTCGTTCTCGGATAATACCCGAAACGTCAGGGTTGTTTTCGTATCCTGCCACGAAGAAGGGTTCTAGGATCACATTCAACTTTTTTCGGGCGCGGATAGCTTCGGCAGCAAGCAGCTTGGGGGCAATGTTGATGGAAAGAGCTGCGGCACCGTCTTCGAACTTTCTATAACTAGTTAGACTGGTAATATATGTAGGATTCCGATAGCTAGTGACTTGCCGTATGAGATGCTGATGCTCTGAAGTGAAGGGATTACTCTCCCCAAACAGGGCATACATACTAGCAGGGAACATGATGTCCCAGATCCACTCATGGATATCGTCCACCTTGGCCTCAGTGCCTGGTTTTATGTCGTTCAACGTTGTCATGACTTTGAAAAGAGCCCGGACGTTCATCTCGGCGAGCGGATCACCCATCAATGTGGAATGGATGACGTTGACGAGTGCGTCTATCACGCGTTGGTCACTGGCAATACCGACCAGTTTCGGGCTAAGACCAAACAAGCCGACGGGGACTTCCTTCAAGAACGGATTGAAGGAAACGTTGTTGTTTTTCATGGCTGCTGAGATGAGATCGGGCGAGTTGATGACGTACATCTTGCCGTGAAGCATGGGCAAGGTACAGATTGGCAACTGTGATTCGTTGCTGGGATGTGTTAGTATAGGCCTGGCAGTCTGGAAGGTGTTTGGCCTACTAGAGTCGTATGTACCAGCTCGATCGTTCCTTGAGCATATTGATAATGTGGCCGACGAAAGGTATGCGGGGCCTCAACACAGGAGGCTCTCGAGGGTCAAAAGTCGGGAACAAGAATTTCTTCACAACAATGAACAGAATGGACACAAAGATTAAGGCCATGGCCAAAACAACAGGCGAAATCATTTTCTCGCTGCCCGACAAGGGGTCATCAACTGAAGGGTGGTCGGAGGCTGCCGTGGTAGCGTCCAGCTGCTCGGGGATCGCCATGCTATGCAGAGCGAGAGTATCAGTCGTCTAGATTGATAGAGGAGATGCTGAGTAACGCTAGATGGATATGAGGGGAAGTTTGTTTTGTGGAAATTTGTTTTTGGGAAATCCCAGCCTGGTATCAAAGTCTTCGCGTGCAACGGGCTGCAGTTTCTGTCGTGCAAGCCAATGACAAGGCTGTGATTGTCAAGCCACGGCGTACAGCTCAATTTAGCGCGCCACTGATTCATACTATGTGCCAAAATAAGTCAGGCCGTTGACTCATATCATAGTATGTGGCACTTCTGTCGTTTTTATGCGTCCTAGTGCAGAAATCTCAACATCTTTCAGCCCTCAACAATGATGCAGGTCTTGCACAACTCTGAGACATTTGTGCCCAGAGCCTCAATCTGGAACGTATTGGTCAGCTGCCATCAATATCAGATAGCTTCTTTTGGTTCGTGCTGCTAAGTCGATAAAAGAGTTGTGGCCATATAAAAGTGCACGTAGAGCTCTGGTGCATTTACTCGTGACCAACATAGGTTTTGTCGTGCATCATCACTGAGAGCCTTTACGTCTGTTCCGAATTTGTTATAACTGTAGCCCGAACACCGGTACATGTTTGAATGATTTTGGACGATTAGACGATCGGTAAAATGGCACCCCCGAGCTTTAAGAGGCGCTGCTTGCCCTCAGTTATATCTGCGTTAAAGTAACTGATTTATCCAACACATGCGCTAGGATGTCGTTTTCGCGTAGCTTGAGTTAATTCCGGAGCCAGAGCCATGCCTTTCGCTAGCAACTATGTGTCTTGATCTTGGATCTCCTTCAACATTGCGCCTGTCGTGAGCCATTTTCTGGGATTTACATCTGCTACATCGTTCAAAGCCCTTTTGGCGTCTAGATGCTCTGCGAGCTGCATGAAGGAGAAGGATAGGTTTGAATATATCGGAAAGGTTATTGAACAAGTCCCACTTCAGGTACCTGTATAGCACAAATACAGTCGGGTATGGGCATACCGTGACGCGGCTTCAAATATTTTGTCATTTATTGGAATCACCACATAGAGTCACCAGGGTATGTATCGCCTCCATTATGAAATGATGATGCAGTCTTTACCAACTCCGCAGTGTGCCAAATGAGTGATGCCACGGAGATCTTAATGAATAGGGGGTAATGTCGTTTAGGTCTGATGATATAAATAGGGGCTACTATGGAGGCACCGCTTTAGCATAATAGTATTTCATACATTCACTTCAACGCATTGATCACTTACATCTCTGAATCTGGGATAATGGAGACACCCGCGTGTTATAAAGGCAGCAGCACGACACCAACTGGAAGCTCGGGGTGGCCAAGATGGAGGTGCCCAATTTGGTCACTTGCCAGTTCAGGCAGCAGCACCCAAGGTATGATTCATGATGACTAACATGGAAGGATCAAGGTGCATCGAGTTAGTGGGAGAGCATTAGCCGTGAAAAAAGGGGTTTGTGTGGGCGCACCGCGCGGGGATTGCGAAGTAACGGCCAAAATGAGTTCGAGGCATGGAAGTGTTTGACGACAGAGGGCTTTTGATGAGGGTACGCATGTTCCTTGAGCGGCATGTTTTTCCTCTTGTAGTCTAGCCATATCATCTTTCCCCACACTGCTACCTGTACCGCTGTGGCATCACACGTTGCCCCCTGTACGTAGCCGTGCCTCGTGATCTCACGCACCCAAGCCGGAGAAAAGTATTTCCAGGGCACAATGCCCTCGATCAAGATGATCATGTAAGGCTGTTGGCCCGCCTCCAGCTCGTCACTTATAAGACGCAACCAGGCCCCCGTTTCGCTGGTAAAGACTTAAACTCCTGACTTACACTGCTCACCTGCCCCCTGAGTCATTCAGCTACTACCGCCTCCCCTTTGACCCATTCTCCAACATGGCCCCTGAGAAGAACACCGTCTACGTCGTCACCGGTGCCAACAGAGGCATTGGTCTCGGCCTCGTCAAGGCTCTCCTTTCCCGTCCTTCCACCACCGTCGTCGCCACCGTTCGTAGTGATGATGCTGCTGCGAGCCTCAAAGCTGACATCGCGAGCGTTACAAAGGGTGACCAAAGCACTCTTGACGTCGTCAAGCTCGATCTCTCTACTGCTCCCACCCCTGAGCAAGTTCGGAATGCCATTACTGTCGACCACGTCGACGTCCTCATCAACAACGCTGGCTTTTCCCCGCCCATGAACCCCGCGGTCGAGACTACGGCAGACGAACTCCGAGCCGCATTCGAGACAAACACCATTGGGAGCCTGATGGTTTTTCAGGGGCTTTGGCCTTTGCTGCAAAAGTCTGCCGCGCCCAAGGTCATTAATGTCACATCATCGGTCGGATGCATCACCCACCAAGAGGCGCCCGGCGGTTCATACGGACCCAGCAAAGCCGCGTTGAACTGGCTTACGCGTGCGTTACACACACAGAATGAGGGATTGGTTGCCGTTGCTCTGCATCCTGGTTGGGTGAAAACGCGGATGGGAGAATTGTGTGCTAATGATTGGGGATTTCCCAATGCGCCTTTTGAGACGATCGAGGGATGTGTTGAGGGAATGCTTCAGATCATTGATGGGGCGACTAGGGAAAAATTCTCCGGCAAGTTTGTGACTTACAAAGGCCAGGAGCTTCCATGGTGAGGGCATTGAGGGCTACCGCTCATTTTACCACCTAAAACAATATTTAGCTTCCGATGTTTCAACAACACTCGCACACCAATCGACCCTGGATAGTCGGCTATAAGTAGTAAGCGATGTTTCAGGACTTTTTTCATCTTCTCGCTATGATCGATATGATACCCCGGGATCTTGCCTGCTTTTTTACCTTGATTTTAATAGGCTTCCATGCTGCTTTTGGCCAAAGGACTTCTGTAAGAACAGTTGCCCTCCACGTGGTAGCTGTAGTCAGCTTCCAGATTTCGGGCTTAGGTTTGAAGCCTATTTTCAGTCTTTCTTTTTAGAAATGATACTTCTGTGTTAATTTGATCCCTGTTGAATAGGTGTTGTCCAGTATAAAAACAAATAATTAGTTTCCTCTCTACTGAAGCGACTTATAATATTTGTCTCGCCGTTTATTAGCTTTGATCCTGTAATTATAATTTTAACCATTTTACTTTACCGCTTTATTATTATAATATTCTATTACTCTCAATCGATAATACAGTGTCTAAATATCGACGAGACTGTTTACTCATCCTTCTTTTCCCGCGGTCCTGTGTAATTCGCTTGAGTGAATCAAATGCTCACGTGCGACGGTATTCCCTTTCAATTGTCTATGAAACGCCAAACAATCTAGACATAGCTACAATCCAATGTGGTTTCCTAGTTTTGAAGCTTTCCCTTCAAGCTTATCCACTGACATAATTCATATTTCCTCAAGACTTGGCCGCAGATGTTCCAAATGCGTCGTCGATTAGCAAGTGCAGGCTGTGCATCCGTCTCTTCATACAGGCGTTCCCAGAAAAATCGCGCAACGTGACTGGCATGCTCTTTGGGAAAATCGTAGAAAAACTGGAGGAAATTATTCACCCAGAGGCTGCTGTAAAACGGTGAATCTCGAAAAGCTTTGGATGCCCTCCTCAAATGGTAGGTGTCTGGCAAGTTCAGACGTTCTGTGACGAGTAGCCGAATCTCGCGCGGAAACTTGAAGAAGGCATCTTCACTCGGGTCGTCTTCCCTACCAATCGTGGGATTGATATCTGCAATTGGTGGCAGGCTTCCAAGGAATCTCTGGTACCAATCGACCACCGCTTTGCTCGAATCTGGGGAGGTGAAATATGGCTCAGCCCCTTCCCCAACAGTCCGGGACATCCCTGCGAAGGGCCAGTAGTTCTTAGTCGCCTCAAAAAGAATCTCAGGCTCCACAGCCTTGGGGGCAACACTTCGACGAAGTTGATCCATGCATACGGTATGGATGGGAACGAAAAGCCCAAGGTCCGTACTATTGTATTCCAGGATATTGTTGGGGAGTGTGCCTTTGTGGAAACGTCAGACTATAAGCTTGATTAGAGTTTGCTCATCCTCACCTGTGGGTGTTGTAATGGCAGCAGTGTATACGCCATCACCACTACCGATGAACCTCTGATTGAAATCGCTATCGTGAAGTTATCAATGAAGCTCTTGCATAGAGCGATAATAAAACTGCCACTGACGGGAAGTCTTCAGTTAACAGCCTAACGTTTGCCCGCCATTCGAGGCTGCTCGTCGAAATGAGAGACTCGTCATCAGCGTTTGCGTCTTGGGGAGACAGCGCTTGTGTCTCCACATAGGGGGCAACAAAGGCTTGACGCAGCAATCATGAAGCACCCTAGCACTCAGCAAAGATGTTCCAGGTGAGAAAAATATGATGTTTCGCCCCAAAAAGGTATCGCGGACGATATGAAAGAGAAGATGACAGCAAAGTGGCGCGGCAACTGACCTAGGTAGGTAGATAGAACGCGCCCGAGACGTCAGCAACTAGGCAACCCCTTGGAGCCTTACGTAACGAAGGAGAGTGAGACTAGATATAGTATAGATATCTATTTACGTGGTCAAAGTTACTGGGGAAGTGTTGTTGAAAAACACAACGTCGGGAAAATGTAAGGCAGCTGCTGCCATTACGCCTTCAGCGCATTCATCCCCTCTATGCCCTACAGATTCAACACGCCCCTTCAGTACCAATGCCTCTCATGATTGATGATGGATTCCTTGGGTTCAAACGCAAAGGACTGATTCGGCTGATCCTCGGGCTTTTTGGCGTAGGTGTTGTCAGCCACCTACGTAGTTACAGGCGTCGCTTGGCGATGATGGTTAAAAGATTGACCGTTGGGACAAAACATAAAGCTCCTATTACGTCTTTGGTGTGTCTATCCCCTATACACATTACAATTTAATAAATATATACTTAAGCCATTATTATTTATTTAGTAATTGGTAGGGGTAAAGGCATCCTGTCCGTCATCACCAATCTCCTTGCCCTTGATGCTCTTGTTGTAGTGTGTGGCACAGACAATGTTGTCGCGGTCGCCCCTGGTGATTGAATCTGGTACCTCAAGTCCAGTGAACTGTATATGATGGAGATTTCCGCTAAGGCCATGCCATTCGCCATCCGTGAGGACTTGCTCAGTGCGGATGATGATGTTAAAGCGACGGGACGTGTATGAGACTGGTGTGGAAAGTTGTTCTGGATGACAGAGATGCGGAATGCGACAGACAGGACAAGAAGCGAGTCTAATACAGATCTTGATTCTTTTTGACGACTACTCACCCGAAACTTTTCACTCAAGCAATGAGCGATTACTGGGCTATTGTAAGGTAGGTAGTTCGCGCGCCCAGAGTGATCATCCCTGTCCTAGAACGCTGAGGCATCCACCCAAGCAGACTCCTACTCAGCATTAGAAAACCGCCAAACCGCCACAACCTCCATCAAGATAACCCTTCACGCCTACGGCATGCAATACCCCCACCAGGAGCTCGTCCCCGTCGACGACCACTGGCACGATCTCTCAGAGAACCTCAACGTGGTGGCACGAGATGGACGTCGACGTCGGTGTGCCCGAGAACCCTCCCGAGATTCAGACCATAAAGTGCGCCAACCGCTACTGTGAGAACAGTCAGCCAAACGCGAGCACTGGAGTTCCTGTGAACATGAATGTTAGCTTCGATGAGATTCATATTCATGGATTGTGCTGTTATCATGAAGGCGATACTGGACGCAGTGGCCGGGGCACGTGTGATCAGGAGTGGACAGCATGGAGAAATTAGATAAATGAAGGAGTTCGGATATATACGGCTGGTCTTGCGTGTGGGCACCATGAAAACCATGAGCACTTTGAGGGTTATTCTTCGGCACATAATACTACTTCTTGTTGACTGTTTTATGAAGATGACTTGACGTAATGCACCTATGCAAAAATGAAGAAACATGTCAAGCATTATACGGCGCACTAAGTAGGAAAGCAGAAGCATCAAGTGTGAGATGTAAAACCCCCTAGTAGTCTACATATCGCCATGCTTCCATTCGCATTTTTAGCCTCATATACGGCTGCCATACCTCACTAGTCTCGTCAACAGCTTCTCACATGCGCTCAGGCTTGCCAGTGTAAATATCCCGACCGTGTTGCATGGCTCTAAGATGACTGAACAGACGATCCCGGTCATTAAACCGTTTCCCACACGTCAAACAAGTATCGTAAGACTTTTCGAGATACTGGTTGGAATTGTTCTGAGTGGTTGACATGGCCTCGGGCTTGCCTGTCTTTATGTCGCGACCGTGCTGCTTCTTTTCAAGATGCTCGAAAAGATCATCCCGGCGACTGAAATACTCGCCGCACGTCAAACAACGGTTTTTGTAGTCCTTTCGATTAGCCTGAGAATTATCCTTAGGAGTAGAGACATTCGCAGGGCGGTAAGAGCGATAGGCTTGCTGATAGTCGGGTTGTCTCTGGGTTGGTTGGTACGCCTGTTGTTGCCTGTTGGAGTTGTATTGCTGCGGAGGTTGCTGAGGTGGTTGTCGCTTCATTTGGTCCATCTGGTCTTTCAATCGGTTCATAAGGTTTTCCTGGCGGCTTCTTTCCGTGGCATGCTCTGCTTTCAACTGTTCGATCTGCGCAAGGTGCTCCTTTTCTCGGCGGCTGACACTTTGTCGGTATTCGAGGTGATCCTGGTGTTGTTGTTGAAGCCGAGCCTCAAGCCTTCGAATCTTTTCCTCGTGCATCTTCTCCATACTGATCTTAAGGTCATCCATCTCTCTGCTCCTCCGTCTGAGCTCTGCTCTCTGATTCTCCTGCTCCTCACGAAGAAACTCAAACATCTCCTTATCGCGAGTTGCTAGAGCTTCTCTCATCTCTCGCTCTCGCTCCTTCATCTCCCTCTGCATCTTTTCTCTCTCTTTCTCAATCTCCCCTTGAAGTTCTTGGCCAGCAGCAGTGTTGTTCAAATCCTTTCCAGAATCGACCATCTCAGTCTGGATGGCGAGCTTGACTTCTTCCGGCGGACGCTCCGCCCAGCCTGGTACAAATTGCTGCACGATGGATAGGGCAGAATTTCGGTTGTTCTGGTGCCGGCTTACAGCGGCTCCTTTCTCGACAAAGAAGCCCCAGAACTCCTTGGTCGACTGGAGTGTCTTCTCACGACGCTCTCCTTCGATCTGGTCAACCTTCTCCCAGTGCGTAGTCACAAAGTTCACGTTCTTGATACCCTCTGTACCACAGAGGCGCTTGAACATGACAAGGTTCTTGTGTGCACACCCGCCCATTCTGTTATCAGAGATGCGATGTAGGTACAGAATGCCACGAAGCTTGATCTGCTGTTGGTAGGTCTCTGTCAACCAGCTAGCAATCTCTTTGAGGATGTCGGTATCTTTGCGGTTGGTGTCGTCAAAGCCCGGGGTATCGACAAGATAGACGTTGGCATACGGGCTGAAGCTCCCGCACTTGTGCACACGCACTTCCTGTGTGCCTGCCATCATGTTAGGACAGGGATTTCATGATCAAGTAACTTTACTGACAAGATTCTAGAGCGCCTGGCTCACTGATGCGAACCTCTTCCTCGGTGCAGTGTGAGATGAATGTGCTTTTCCCAGCCCCGGTCATCCCCATGAGTGCAATAAAGACATCGGAGGAAGTCGGTTTGAAGGGAGTCTGGAAAGTATCCTGGAAAGCCCCCGCTCCCGTTGAGGGTGGAGGAGTGAAGAACATTTCCGCATCATGATGAGACCCGTAAACCGTCATGGTGAATCGCGGATTCAAGTGAGAAATGAGATAAGTTGTTTATTCGAGTTTCGGCCTCTTTTTGCCTCTTAAAATGGCTCAGCAGCAGCTTTATGAGGACGAGGCTCGGAGGAGACTACCAAAAACACAAACGAGGCTCCCGCCAAGATGATAATTTTAAAGCTGACTGCATAAGCGGTATTCCTACAGGCGCCTGGCTGAAACTGCGCCTGTGTCGATCATGGAAAAGAAAAAAAAGGCGACCTATTGCACGGCTTGAATCTGCAGCCTGATTTTGCACACCATCTTCAACCTCTGTTCAGCTGAGCAACCGATTGCTAGGATTGGAAGTCAATTGGCCCCCAATGCAACCTTTCTTAGACAAAAAGGGATGGTCCCACATTGTGACAGGCATCTTCGCACATAGCCACGGGGCGATGCTCCGCTATTGGTTTCAGCCACTGCACAACTCCGCTCTGGACGAAGGATTGGCAACTTTCCAACGCGGTAATAAGCCCGAGTGTACTGAACCCGTGATAACTAAAGCCCCAGGGGTTGAAATACAGACGAGGTTATCTTCTGCAGAAGTCTCAGCTCTCTCTTCATACCCAAGCCGGCACCACCAAAGGGTTGTCGATGACAGAATGCGAAGATGGACCAAATACAGAGAATGTCTACACCGTAAGTACTCCGATCTAACTGCCGCTTCGTGAACTGATAAAAGGCAGACGGCCACCATCTGCGGGAGACGTGGTCATCCTTGTCATGGGCGTTACCGGGGTGGGCAAGAGCAGTTTTATATCAAGGCTCACTGGCGAGGATGCCGGAATCGGTCACGACTTGACCTCATGTGAGTGTTAACTACCTCAGAATCGATATTAATACTAACTATAATGATTCAGACACAAAGGGAGTCGGAATTTATAGCATGTCTGTTGGCGATCGGTTAGTCTATCTAGTAGACACCCCCGGCTTCAACGACACCTGGCGTTCCGACCTCGATATTCTGAAAGAAGTCGCCTTCATCACGTCGCAGATTTATCGCCAGGGTATGAAGTTGGCTGGAATTCTCTATCTCCATCGCATTTCAGATAACCGAGTTTCCGGCTCGGCCATGAAGAATTTTACCCTGTTGGAGAAGATGTGCGGCCCCACCGCAGCCTCCCGCGTCTTCTTGATCATGACAATGTGGGATTTGACAGAGACAGGGAAACTGAGTAGCCGGGAGGCCGAGATGCGCGAAATGCGGTTGGCATCTACCATGGAGTTTTGGGGAACGCTGTGCCAGCAAGGCAGCCAAACCCGACGGTGGCGCGGTGACGATGAGACTGCGATTTCCATCATTGGCGAGCTGATCTCTCTAAATGAAAGGGATGGTTATCTGGTGCAGCAAATCCAAAGAGAACTAATCGATGAGGGAAAAAACTTGACCGAGACCATGGCGGGGCGAGAACTATTGACGACGTACGAATCCACTGAGAAAAAGTGTATCGAGGGACTTCGGTCGATTGAGAGCGGGCAACACACAGACTCAGGCTTGGACACCTCCATAACAGAGCTCCGGAGCGAACTTGAGAGTATGAGGTGTGCACAGAGAGAATTCAGAGTATCGATAAGGAGTGTCTTCGCGGAGCGGGAGAAGGCTTATGGCCAGGTCCTGTCCAAGGTGCGAGCGGAGCAGCAACAACTCTCGGTGGAACTTGAACAAGGCAGGCGTAACTATCAGCGTCTAGAAGCCGACATGGTTGGAAATGATGCTTTATTAGAGGAAGAGCGTCAAGAATGGCAGCGAAGGCGGCAGGAACTCAGTCGAGAAGAAAGAACCGGTCGCCGAAGCAGAGAAAGCCTGGAGGCGGAGCGTCAACGGATTGAGGAGGAGGAATCTGAGTTTAATGAGCAATTCAACGAGCTGCATATGGATAACGAAGAGGAGCGACTGGACGTTGGGCAGACCGTGGAAAGGCTAAGGAAGCGAGACGTCATGAAACGGAACTTGCTTCCATTCCTAGGAATATTGGGTGGTACGGGACTTGCTATTGCCGGTACTGTAACTGGTCTTGCCCCTCTGGCGGGAGCAGGAATAGGTGTGGGATTTGCGTATGCTTCAAAGCTTGAGTTTTCTCGCAGGGCTGAAGATCATACCGGCAAGTTTCCTATCTGGGAACCGTTGCTCGGAGGAGGTCAGGGAGCATCGAGTGCAAGTTTAAATTAGGTAGATACCTTGGATCAAATAATCATTACCGCTAAGTGTAAAGTTGTAACTCCTTTTGCTGCAATGGTTCCTGCCATTCAAGCTCCACCCTCCCAAACAAATACCGAGATATTTAAAACTACAGAAATTCCTTGAATGCAAACACCAATGCCTTGGTCATAATTTGGCCTCCCGTTTACTTATCATTGGGTCAAATTGAGATCCAATACCCAAAAGACAGTATCCTGGATCAAACGCAACGGCCAGCTCTGATTTTTCTACCTTTTCCGCGTCGTTGGGATTCTCCTGGCTCTCTAACCTTGAGCATTCCGTTTCTCGGTTAAGCTTCCTTGAACTGCTCTGGTAGGTCGCCGATCTACATCAGGATTGGTTAGAAACTGTCGAGACTCGAGGAGCTTGGGCTTACCGCGATGGAATCGGGTCCATTTTCCAGTCAATTACTTCCCAGCCTCGAATAACTGGCTTTGAAGCGGCCATCTTTAGTATGGATTCAGTTGTGTTCCTCGGGGGTTCCGACAGCCGTTACAATGTGGCGTTTGTGAATTGTTATTCAAGAATCATTTCTATCATCAAGAGACGAAAAAAGAACAGCGGTCCTAGTTTGGCTTTTTATCAATGACAGGGTTTCATCCAACACAATTGACCACATTAGGTGTGCTGTTTGGTGTTAATACACACATGCGTATAAGGACCATTTTCCACAACCGTGTGTTAACACCTGTGTGAGATGAGCTTGAGGAGTTCTGATTGGCTGGAGCATCTCAAGTGTGTTGCTGTGAGGCCGCGGCTGTGAGTAGTAAAATACCATGATAAGAAACTGCGCAATAATTGTGGAATTAGCATGGCAACTTTTGTTGCTAGTTCCTATCTTGGTACTCTTCTCTTCATCAATGGATCAGCTGCGCGGGCATTCGCAGGTGGATTAGGGACTGTCCTGTCTCAGCCTTTGCAACACCATGGACAATTGTGACTCTCACCACATCTCACCACAATTCCACGCCTGGGTTAAAAATACCACCTTGCACAGGTTAGTAATGCCAGTATCCTCCAATCATTGGATGCAACACGATGCTCACATGTGTGACGTGCCCAGCTGAAACTCGATTCGGCGAATCACATCGCGGTTGCACAGCCCCTCACACACAATTGTGTAAAGCTGAGGTGGCCCATCTTCAGCTTCCGCAGCCTGATTCTCTTTATCCAGCAACTGCCACGACAAGCCAACGGGCAATTCAAACACGGCCGTGACGATTATCGCGTGTCACAATGTCCGACTCTCACACCTACGGTTACCCGGGTCCAATCCCTGTACCGCCTGGATGGCAGATAGATCTGGCGAGTGATTCGGCCTCCGACACTGACCGAGGTCGGAAAAGAAAAGTCCTTAGGAAAACGGCGAGGAGAGACCATTCGTCCCCCTTGGTTACCAGATTCAAGAATACTCTTGCGGATAAAGGGTTCGGGCCGTGAGCATCCACATCTCCCAGACAATGTCTCAAAGCGCGCTGGGTACAGGTGGTCAGACAGGGATCTCTTTATTAACAATGCCCACCTAGGACCTGGAAGCTTCCAACCCGCAGTCGGGACTCTTCAGCTGGGCCGCAAGATGGAAACAAGATCCATATGGGGATAGTGTCTCCGGACACAGAAGAAAGAACAAGACCGCACATAATAATCCCCGACACTGTAAGTATCGGATGTTATGGCTCCTACCAGGGAAATCACTGACCAGACGCCAGCAGGGACTCGAGGAGGTGGCGCTATCCCGGGGATTGACCGGCCGCACTCTTGTCAATTGGGAAGACAGTGTTATCGAAGATGATTTCGGTCCTTACATGAACATTTCCAACCCCGGTCAGAATCTCACCATCATGGACGACAAATTTCACAACGAAGCTCGTTTG
This sequence comes from Fusarium albosuccineum, assembly GCA_012931995.1. Lineage (NCBI taxonomy): Eukaryota > Fungi > Ascomycota > Sordariomycetes > Hypocreales > Nectriaceae > Fusarium > Fusarium albosuccineum. The sequence continues at coordinate 15,148 of JAADYS010000292.1, read as the reverse complement.
AGAGGCTACTTCTCAGACTCCCATTCGCGCTTGCAGATCAGCAGCAAAATCAGACAACTCGTCGTGTCTCTGAACCCTGCACTGAGATCAGCAAACCACTATCTGGCCGATCGCATTGCCTACCATTATGCCGGCCGGGTGCACGCGCTAGATCAATGGCAGCATCCACTCCTGGGCATCCAGGGACTACACGAATCAAAACTCTTCGAGCCCTTTGTGTGTACTTGGGAGAGTTGCGGGCCAAAATCCTTCGGCTCCGTCGAGGAATGGAGGAAGCATATCCAAGCACACAGATACGATTGGAGTGCTAAGAAAATAGTCGATATGAGCAATTCTCTGACCTGCAAGTTTTGCGGGACTATGATCACTCTGACTCCTATGGATGACCATGTTGCGAAACATTTGGTCACGATTGGACAGGCCTTTCTGGATGGCTCGTGGAGGAGCATCGAAGCGGATCCGGGTGCGTCCTTAGGCCAGTGGCAGAGAAAACCCGTCGAGCTTCAGGCTATTGAGATCAAGAGCGTTGCTCCGCAATCCCATAAGACGTCCTATTATGGAAAGAGCATATCTCCACTTCGTGCCCAAGCGGAAGAGATTCAAGCTATGTTGGCCCCATCCATCTCCGATACCTCAGCTGCCATGGCTCAATCGGCCCAAAGACCAAAGTTCAAACAGATTGGCATAGCTCAGGTGCAGGTCAAGATGGTCATATCACCACATCTCATGTTACCTACAAGCACGGATGATCGGGATGATGACTCGGGCGACGACTCCTGGGACGAATCCGACCTACAGGATGCTGATTACGTTGGTGGAAGCAATACCACTGGTGGGGGCGGCTGGTCTACCAACCTACCAGGCTCGTCGTCTATGGGACTTGGAGCTGGGACTCCATCCTTCGGTGGAGGGTCAGGCCCAGGGGGCGAGGATCAAGGGGACGACGGTAGGCGTAGGAAACGACGGAGGGGGCAGAAAGAACTGAACACACTCGCCCATCGCCTTCGATTCGCCTGCCCCTATCAGGCGTTCGAGCCCGAGACTCTGGACTGCTTCAAACGTGGCCCTCACAACAGGCAAGGCGGGTGTGAAAATCTCTATCGACTTAGGTATGTTGCTGGGTCACTCTTCCTAAGCCGTGTTAACATCTCCAAGACAACACTTGGCTCGCCGACACATGCGCTCGTACCGTTGCGGAAGCTGTTGGAGATCATTTGACAACAGTTCCCAACGTGACCAGCACGTAAACGCATATACCTGTGAACCGAGGCTCCTTCCAGAGTTTGAGCGCCTTATGAGCCCACATAATGAATTCCTCGTTAACCAACCTCGCCCTGGGATGTCAGATGTGGATGCTTGGTGGGCCATCTTCAAGTTACTGATTCCCGACATGGGGGGACGAGATGTCGACTCTTTGAAGCTGCAGTATTCGCCACGTATGGACACAGAGGTCCTCTTTATAAAGGCATTTGCTGATATTCTACGTTAGACTACGTACACCGAGACACCAGCATCATGATCCCCGCAATCAACATCCCAGATTCGATCTTTGAAGAGATATCGTCACAACCTATCGGTTCACCGTCCGGGATTCTGTACGTCGTCCTTTGAATCCCTCATGTTACGAGCAGCGAACAAACACTAGCGGTTTCCCATTTATAACTAACATCTGTCCAGTAACAGCGTGAACATGGATTTTGCAACCGATCCAAACGCAGCCCAATCCAACCCCACAGCCTTTGTATCCCAAGACTTCTCAGTACCCGTCTTCCAACTCTCCGATCCTCCAGGTCTAGGAAACATGCCAGAAATAACAGTATCCGCCTCTGGATCCCCATCTGTATCCTCGATGGCAGCATCATCAGACCAGTCCAGCCACTGGGCGCAGCACGGCAGATCGACGCCTGCAACAAGCGCAGCATCCCTCCGAAGCGTTCCAACAAGTGTGACCGGGGGGGCCAGTCAGACACAGTTAGAAAGACATCTCGTTCGTCTCAAGGCGCAGTACAAACACGTCGAGACGGAAAACAAGCAGCTAAGAGACGACAAGTCTGCAAACAGGCAAGATTTAGAAGGGGCAGAGGAGCTTTTGGAGTCTGTTTTGAGATCGGCTGAGTTGTCGCAAGAGGCTTTTGAGAAACTGGGTCAGGCATCTGACATTTTGCTAGGGATGAAGCGTAGGTTGGTCTGATGAGCATCGCTTATACCATCCTTACTTGGAAGTTGATATGGGACACCGTAATCTAATATTAATAATAATCAGATGTGATACGTCATGAGCATGTTTATTTGCTATCTATTAATACAAACTGGTTGAGTAAATGGGATAAAGCTTTGTTTGGGCACATGTCTGTCAAGATGATAGATGATATGATGAGAAGTAGGGAAACGGAGTAAAACTTTTGGGAGCAGTTGGCGGTACCCTCCACTTTTCGAGACGTTCTTAACCGCTCTCTACTGGTCGGCTACCGTCATCTGAACCGAATCAGTCCAAGCCAAGGTCTTGGAACACTGAAACTTGAACATGATGTTGGACCTTCAGCTTTGCCACTCTTGTTATAAGTGGAGATTCGGAGAGATTTGGCAAAGACTTTGGGCTCAGTGCACTTGGCACAGGAGGGGCTGGGTTGGAGCCGTGGCCGGTGCCGAGGTGGGATCTTGTGTTGGGGCTCTTGGGACCCTTGCGGGAGGTGTGATTGGTGGAGTACTTGGGTCTTTGGGGGTGGGCCAACTCGCCAAACATACAACAAACCTGTGTGAGATGACGGATCAGGAGGTTGACATCGCGTATAGGGCATACGAGGATCTTTGCGCACAAGGGGACGTAGAGATAGATACTTCGTTATCACCAAGGGAAACTGTGAAAAAGATGATGGATGGCTCTGGCGAGGTAATGGGGCGTATCACAGAGGCCCTAGCCGCAAACTTGAGGCAGTGGGAAGAAACGCTCTGCAACTTGAGAACTGAAAACCCGAAGGGGTTCGAAGCATTTCTAGAACATTTGCGAGCTACTGTAGAAGAGTAGCAGTACAGTTGGCAGCTAACCATTGGTTCTACAGATTTATAAAATACTTGCCTGGGTATGAACCGACGAGTCACCACGGACTCGTGATCACCAACGAAGCTCTCGAAATACTTGACGTAGGCCAAAACACAGTTTGCTGCGTGAAATACTGTGTATTCATGTTATGAATATTGGTAGGAATAAACAAAGGGAGTTTGAAAGTAATCTGCATTAAAGGAAAAAGAGAAGAGGTGCGATCGACAAATATGTGCATGAACATGAACAATAGCGACATGATACTCATTTTAAAGTGTTCTTTTGGTGGTGTGTTCCTCTCTTATATCCAAGGGTGTGGGAGAGACAAAACCTAATACTCATTCAGGTAAAAGGGCTTGTTTAGACGAAACCAGAACCTGGTAAGGGTTTATAATTACGACTTCATACCTAAAAACTGCTACGGCCATCCTCCATATCACTTCACGTCCCTGTCATACCCAGCCACGCAGATCTAATAACGTTACTTACCTAGTCTGCCATCCCAAGTGAGAAAGTTTGCGTCATTTCATTCGTAACCTGCATTGAAACTACTATCACGTCTCAGATTCCGTGAATTCCAGGCCATATGATGTGGAGACACGGGATGCCCTACCACATGGCTCTGGGAAAAAACATGCCCTCTCATTATTTTACCTCCTATGGCAATGGATATTGGGCCCACCGATGTAGCATACCAATCAAATAGCAAAAGACCAAGGTTTCGGTTTAATTCGGTATTCTTAACTAAATATAATACAAGACCATCATACCTAACAAAGGGCTAGAATTTCCGCCTCGAGAGCTTGATGATGGTAGGGAAGCAATACATTTGGACATGCGAAGAATAATAAGGTTATCCCAGTTAGAGTATGGTCTGTTTAACAGAGCTAATTTAGTGTCTGACTATAGTTTGACAGTTAATCCTAAATCTTCTAACTAAATCTTGAGGCTCTCAAGACGCACCCAAGCAGCCCGAGACTCTCCTCCACTCGCCAGCACCTCAGGCACAACGCCTTCACGCTCCTCAAAATCCCCCCACCACTGCAAACACTGAAAGCGGTCATACCAGCCGGCGAGAGTGTTTAGCCTGTCGTCCTCGAGCATGTCAATTCCATAATTCAGTTCGACAAATCGGTGATTTGAAACCAGTGTAACATCAACCAATCCCGGACCATCAATGCCGGGTGTCAACCAGCCATGCGTCTCGGTCAAGCCGTTTTCCTTTGCCCATTCTTGAATCTTGAGCAAGCCTTTCAACTCGCACGACCGAGCATTGAGAGCTACGAAGCGGCTCTGGTGCCCCCTATCAACGCCCATGGTGGCACCATGCTCCGGCACTGTGTTTCTGAGAAAATAGTTGGTGTCGATGGCGATGAGGTTGATCTTTCCGAGCATGTCCATCATGCGGGCCCTGGCTATTCCCTGTGGCGGTTGCATTGGATGCCTGGAAAAGATTGTTTCTAGCAATAATATGATGGAAGTGCTCTCGTAGATAAATGCGAAGGTCCCGGTGTCGTGATTGGTGACTTTCATGCACGGGTTGCTGGCGGCCTCAGGTGGACGCTCGCTGCCATCGGGATATGCCCACCCCATTCCGAGTTTTAGCTCAACAGGAACGACTCTGAGACTTGGGGAGGTTGTTTCGCCCCGTAGCAAGTGTGATGGAGAAGCAACCAAGCCTTTGATCAATAGCTGGTACATGACACGCCTTGCAAAGGCACCTTCAGTCCACAGCCACAAGGTGTATTGAAAGGATTCAGTCATGGTTTAGGATATTCTGTTAGCTAACAGTAATCATAGACTTTAGTGAAGTTGTAACGCAGTCAACAAAGATGAACGCATCTTTATATATAGTTCCGGTCTCGCTGGATACGTCCTAAATAGGAAGGCTTAATGTCCAATGTCTCCGAAGGTCCGGGGACTTAAAGAACAACAGAACTGACCGACAAGTCAGCGAAGAGTCCAGGACTGTCGAGTATCCCACTGACGGACGAAATAACGGACAAACTAGCGGACATTGCGGTCACAACGGGCGAACGAACAGCGACAGTAGCCTCGTGCTTTGATGTTACTTGGCGGGGGTGTAGCCCCATGGAGTATGTCCACGCAACCTTGAGATTCACTCTAAATGAGTGTCCTGCCTTGTAATGGTCCCGCACGAGAGATACTACGGCTTCCTGCACGATCTAGGTTCTTTATCTGTATTGGTCCAGGATAAGACCGGGATCATTGGTTTGTCGACCAGAGTCGACTTCAGGCACAACAAGTTAGCGCCAGTCCACTGATTTTGTGCAAGCAAGAACCAATTTAACGTTAAATACCCACCGGGGGCTTGTCAACTACCAAGGAGAAGTGGTTTATAGTAACACAACTATTCACAGTTGAGGTTAAGGTAGGTAGAGTGCGACCCGGCGGCTTGCCAGCCAGACCTCGCACGTGACACTACAAGATCAGTCAATGTCTTCACCAGACACCCCACAGGCTCAGCTGTTCTCAAGCCAGGACAAGTCCTAGCTCACTCTAGCATACCTAAGGTCAACTCGTCATGCATCCCGCGAACTTTTTCCAAGGCCAAGGAAGGGACTGCACTCAGACGACCATCAAGGTTGGCCAATATTCGTCTCTGCGGACGTGGCTAACAAGCTAGACCCGATGGCTAGCTATTGTGCACTAATCGACAAAGTCATCATCCGGCGATATCTGCGGGTTGGCCTGCAACTATCCATCGCCGAACGAGGATCACCGTGGCGGTTGTTGTTGGCAGCTGTCAGCGAACACATTGACTGGGCGAGGCTCCGGATGCCAAGTCAGCATCACAGTTGTGGCGTCGCTGAGGCCCTTCCCTGCAGGACGGCACGTATGAGGAAAAGTCAGACACCAATGATGCTCAAGAGTAACCGACTCTTGACGTTGAGTCGCTGGTGGCTGGTCCTGACCAGCCGCTGTGCGACGTCCAGAATGCAGTCAGCCAGGCACCGAATTGTCCAGACCAGGGCCAACGGGGTCAATTCTCAGGGCCAGACACACGATTATGCAGCGAGCCGTTTGCTAGCGAAAACGTGAATGCCAATGCCCGACGACCCGGGCGGCATTGATGGCTGGGCTTCTGCCAATGAACAAAGACCGCGTCAAAATGTTTGCTTTACCCCGCCATGCACTCTTTCACTAGTTTCTAGATCTATTGATTCAACTACTGCGTGGATCTAGGTACGACTGCCGAAGTCGGCATGTCGGGAGGGCGATCGCCCGGATTGTTGGTTGGTCGATGTTCCGGCATGTTGATCCTCACGTCACATCAAGGTGCAAACAGCCTGCTTCCATTGAGCCGCCTCTGGACATTAGTCTATGAAATGTTCTATTCTTTAAGAACTACCTCGCCCTTGCTCCTCACGGCGGTGTGATGGGGCCATGTCAACGGATGGCTGCTTTACCTGGTGCTAGAAACACAAACTTCGAGGCCCTTCCATCATGCTCAAATCACTTTATTTTTAGCAAATATACAGTGGACCATCTTCATTCACTCTGGTTGCAGATGAGATCCGGGAGAGGCCCGGGGCCTTGTACGGCACACGGCACCACATCTAATGTGTCGGTAGCATGCATGAATCCGGCGCCGTGGCGTTGGGCCTTCACGTAAATATCTTCTCACCGGTCTGTTGGTAAGCACCAACCCTGCACGTTGTTCGGGGTATCGCCAGTGATCGTCAAGATGGTGTCAGATAGCCAGCCACAGAATCTCAACTTGGGCGGATCAATTGCCGAGCCTGATTCTCTTTATGGTGGCCGACAACCCGAAGGCCGTGATCTGCAATGCGTTGTCGGGGGACATCTCCGTCGAAATACGGCCAGTATACCTTTAATACTCGTAGTCCCTCCCGTTCTAGAGAAGTTTGCACAAGCCGGCTGCACCGTGTAAGAATCAAAGAACTCCACTCGTTTCTGCTGCCCCCAGTACCTCTCGTTCCTAAGAACTTGACAAGATTCTACAAACCCCCATCATGCATGCCTCAGCCGTTTTCTACTATGGTGTCCTCTTTCTGCAGGGTGCTTTAGCATCTCCCATTGCCAAACCTGCCCCGGAGGTTGAGCATCAGGCCATTGAGCGCAGAAGCCCGGGGATCGGAGACATCCCGTTTCCTCAGTTCCCCAAGAAGGGGGGGAGTAGGTCAAGACTGGCAATGTCGAAAGGCCACAGCTGACAGAATTTCACCATTCAGAGAAGACAGGAAGCAGTGACTGTCCTACAGGCGGCGGTAATCAACAGTCCAATCTCTGTTCTTCCGGAAACCCTTATTGCTGCTCCGGTGACGGCAACGGTGGTATGTAACCACCTTCCCCGCCTCTAGAACTGTCTGTGTAACTCATCCTGTGTAGGTCAGATCTGTAAGCAGACAGAGGCATGTAAGACGACCATCATTTGCTGCAACAACAACAATGGGGTAAGAAGCCTGTCCGCCAAAATGCATCTCAGATCTAACAGCATATCTAGTTCCAAATGTGCATGGGTGACATGAACTTTAACATGCCCATCACTATTTACTCGGGGGTCTGACTAATTCTCCAGAGGACGAGGTGGGGGCGTTGATTAGTCAAGTCAACCCACCGAGCACACGTAAATGTAATTCGATGGATTGAACCGGGTTTCTAATGCCCTTGTTGCCTTCACCAACATTGGTCAGTCAGATAGTGCGAAACTCTTTCAGTTCGGAGGCAGTAGTTAGTTCATCTGGTAACTGGGCTTTTTCTCAGTAAATTTTGACTTGAGTATTTCTTGGATACATGCATGCACAGAATTATCTACTTCGTGACTGGTGACTGTGTAACCTCCCACCGTCGCCGTTATGTGACCGTGCAAGATTGTATTACAATAGACCCAGAGCTCAGTCCATGGAAAGACCTTGGGTGTTGGCCGTGCATCAGGCCCAGAACGGGCTTCGAACGACAATGTTCAAGCCGATGAATTTCGGGAGACAGAGACAGGTTTTGCCTCCGTTGGCATGTTGAGGTTCCGGTCCAGGCTCGGACTTGATGTGGCTTCATGCTGCATTTCAGCTATTCAAGTTGTACGACCAACACTCCGTCCGCCGACGTTAGGGCTGCAGGATAATCCCCGAGACAGTGTTGGGCCCTTCATCTCGCCTTCTTCGTGCTGATCATACACTTCTATGGGACGCAAGCCAGGTTGATCGGTATTTCCAGGGCAAGCGGGAGACCATAGAGCTGTACCCTTCTTGTTCTCATCGTTCGTACTCGGGTGCAAGAAGCAATTGGGACATAATCCAACGCCGGAGGCTAAGACAGCTACGAGAACTTGACACGAACAGCAGAGAGCCTCTAACAGAAAGCCTTCGCACAGTATCCGTACGCCACAACCAAATATTACGAGAATCAAGCTGCCAGAATCCGCTGATGCCGGATCGAGACCGGAGCCTCTCTGGTGGGATGCCCAATCACTTTACAACGCCCACTGCCGATGCTTGTGGCTGGCTGGACCCAAGTGCCGTTGGGTAGAAGGCGTTGCTACCGCATACACGTGTTCTACTGAGACGCTTTCCCTGACGGTGCCTACTCCGGGCTGTCGGCCACTTGGTTGTCGGCCTCACGCCTCAGAGCACATAGACCGTGTCTAGATTCAGCCTCCGGTCTCGCCTCCAGTCAAAGAACCAATCAAAAAGATCCAGAGATTTTTATAACCTCAGAAGCGCTTTGTCAAGTCATCTCGACTTCATTGAGAGCGTATGAAAATCGTATGGTTCCTCAATAGTTTGCTGGCCGGCTGCTTTCGTGGCGGCGGAGGCTTTAGATATTGCCTGAATCGAGCTCCGAACGACGGAAGAGAATATTCAGCTTTGTTGAATCGGAGGCAACGATCCGGATGAAGGTCAGGTAACGCAGCTCACCATTGAGTATATAAAGGGACCATACTCCCACCTCAACCTCACTCTTCACTCAGCACTCACAACTCATTCCAACAGCTCAGCTTTCAACAACAATCTTTCCACTTCTTCAATCTTTTGACTTTTCAGTCCAACCTCCCAACAGCCAACATGCAGTTCTCCATCCTCGCTCTTACCCTCGCCGCCACTGGCGCTCTCGCCCTTCCCGGCCGTGAGAAGCCCCAGAAGCCTGGGAAGCCCCAGCCCGGCAATGTTCAGACCATCTCTTGCAGCAGCGGTAGCCCTTACTGCTGCAACCAGGAGTTCGATGCCAAGAAGGGCAAGAGCTACTACAAGTGCTCCGAGTTTGTCAACAACTGCAACGCCGTTGCTGTCTGCTGCAACAACAATGTGAGTTACGTCCCGGTATCAGAGAGTATCAGACTAATATTTGACGGAAGGGACCTGGTGCCTCTCAGACTTGCTCCGGCATGGGTGACACCACCATCCTCGTCTTCGAGCACTAAGTTCTTCAGAACCACTAGGCCCAAGTCGATCATGGCGACACCTTTAGCCCGCGCTCTAGCTCTTGAAGTCGCGCACAAGCAACTCCTGTCGACGCTGGCATAATTACATGGACGATTGGGATGAGATGACGAATGGAATGGTTTGGTTTGTGCTTTGGGTTCGGTGAGAGGATAGTTCTGGCCAAGCTGGCCTCAATCCAAACCTCCCACGCTCTTTATACATATGTTGATAGCAGCCTGGTTGGGCTGGAGTCTATAAAATACGAGAAAATGGTGTTTATTGAGATTTGTTGTCTTCGACGGTGAACGCAACATTCAGTGTGAGCTATTCAACCTTTCTCGCACAACACAACCCTTCATCGCATCCCAACCTCTCTTTGGCCATCAACAATAGTTTCAGTCTTGTTCAGCCTTGCGGGGCAAGTCCCACTGAAGCCGTGGATAGGCCTTGCTGCCCACTAGTGCGTCGACTTAGCCTCCGGTAGCGAGGTCTTCTAGCACATACGACCATACCCACTGGAGAATTCGGGATCCCGTCCGCTCTCCCATAGACAAGCCAGTGAGGGGCGGATTAGTAGTTGGGTCGGTGACGACCAGCGAATCCCCGCTGTTGTATGTTTTTTGGCCTCTGTTAAAGCTTCTTTCTTGGCATTTGTGCGGTCGAGATGCAATCCGTGGTGATTTTTGTTGGTTGTGTGGTCAGCTGAGCAAAGTCATCGGTACCCGCGTTGGTATTCTTTCCCCACGCTACCGCAGGTACACTGTACCTCTGGCTGATCCTCCTTTGTTCTCTGAACAGCACCACGAACATGAATACAAGCCACCTCTATTGAACCACCGCGCACGTCTCTCCAAAAGGCTTAAACTGTCTTCCTAGAATACTAGGAACCTTGCATTCTCCTTTTTTTTTCTCGTGCTAGCCAACCTTGTGTTCTTCATGGGAACGCCCAATGCCCCATGCTCATCCACTCGCATTCCTCTCGAGGAGTTGGTCCAAGTTGCTGACCCTACTCTCCCAATTGAAGTGATGGGGAATCTTCTCTAACTCAGTAATCTTTTTCCTTTAATCCTGCTTCCTCCCTTTTCTCCTGCTCTTAAATGCCATGCGCAGTCATCTTTCCTCTTCCATCACTCACTTCGTTCTCCCACCGAGACTTGACATCCAATTGCTCAGCTACAATGCCTCCTCGAGCAATAGTACGACGTCGAGCAAGGCGCGCCCAGGACGGTCGGCCTCTCCATACCCGCAACAACCCCGAAGCCAAACGGATAATACTCCTAGTCCGCACTGCCCCCGACGCCCCCCCGTTGGAGATTCAGCTTGACATCCTCCCTTCGTGGGGTCCCGACACTGACGACGATGGCCCCGTTCGCATCAAACTTGGGCGAGACATTAATGATGAGCGAGCCGTTGGATGGCTCAGGTATCTTGACAATGACACGCAGTATGCTCTTGTCAGAAGTGGAAAGTGGAAGTTTGACCTGTTTCGTCGCTCGAAACAGGAATCGTTCTCTTGGTTCCTGTTGATTTGCGTGTTTTTGGCTGCCTGTATCGCAGAAAGATTGCTGGTAGATGTATTTCCTACCATCTGGTCCAATGTTGGCTCTTTCACAGGGAGTTCGGTTGCAAGTCCCAAACCACCACCATTCCCACCTGTGCCGCCACGGCCAACCTCATACACCCCATTCGAGTCCTCATTCTTCAGCCGCACGCCTCGTCGTCCCAAGTCTTTGACCAAAGCGTTTATCAATGAGGATATCGAGAAATACATCTACGGCGTCGGCATGCGCGACCTGCTTCTTATCAGCGACCTACTTCTAGTCAGTGACCTGAGGAGGGTCTTGAAAGCGAACAGCATGGCGTCAAAGGACCTTCTCCGTGCTGCCTGTTTCAACAACAGCTCAACCAAGACGTCACTCAATGCAACGGCTTTTGTACGCGATCTTGATGCACTTCAGGTGCGTCATCACAGCAATCGACAGCACGCCGTGTAGTCTCGCCTCTCCCCGGATTGGCCTGCTCGCCTCTCTGGACCTCATCAACCCAACCCATGTCAATCGTACGATGGAGTGCTAGGTCGAAATGCAAAACACGGCATCAACGCAGATACCCTTTGTGTTCGATCAATACATGGACTTTGACGATATTATGATTAGGTGTCCTGGCAGGCCAAATTCAAATGCATGAAGGGTTTGACGGCACCGGCGCCAAGGCAACCGTCGACCAAATGATGAGTGTCCGCGGCCGGTGCCCAATCGGTGCTTGGGGAGTCGTATACAGTTGTTGCTTTGCACAAGCTTTGAGCGGAGGAAGTCTACACCGCTGTGGGTGATTCGGAGTGTCCGACAAGCTACTGTCTGCGACCCATCTCAGAGCTGGTGTCGTCGATTCGCAAGGTGACTAAGGGAGAATTCTAGCGTATTCACAAAAGGAAGCCTGTTTCTCTATGGGGTCCATCGTCGGACCGGGCCGAATTGTAGCTTGCTTTCTTGCTTGGTTCGTCGGTGGTGACGTTTTGTTTTGACTGTTTGTGATGGATGGGCCCCTTTCAAGGACTTTGGCACATCATAGGATCAGTGGATGTCTTGTATTCGCCACGGTCAATCTGTCTCTTCTTTCTTTGATTGTAGTTACGGCACGGGCACGAACTGATTATTCATTCACGCTGTGACATCTCCATTATTGCTCCTCCCACCAGTTCATCTGCCTCCCTTTCTGCGCTTACACACATCCTCCTCCGTCACCAGAACATGGTTCAGCCGATGTGCTGATGCCAATTTCTACAAAGCACTAATATACTCTTGGCCATCACTCATACCAGTGATCACCAATAACCCTGACTGCAATGACCATTTTTACACCCCTCACAAAGGTGATTCTCATGTGGCCCGTTTGACTCGCCCCCGTAAGGAGGCGGCTCCATGTCTATCCCTTTCCACTTTTTCAGCCGGTATGATACTCGATCGACGTATGACTCTTGATCCAAGTGCGGACGACTGAGGCTGTTGCATTGCTTGCATCGCTGGTGGTACACCCTCGCGTTGTACCTGTTTCCGCTGTACATTCTGATACTGATGGCGATCTTCTTGCTTGACCATCCGTTGGTGCTACAGCTGCTGTTGTAGCACTGGAAGCGGCCCATGATGTTTGTATCGTAGTCTTCGACCGCTGAACTGTCGTCGTCGTTGTTGTAGAATCCGAACACGAGGTTGTTCTTGCCCAACTCGGCAGCGACCTCGTCGTGGAGATCTGGGTACATGGACCACGAATTTGCTGGCTTGGGCTTTCGGCGTGGCATGCTGTGGATGTGGGCTCTAGGAAGAGGATGAATGCAAGAGGGGGAATGAAGCAACCTGGGTACGTTGGTGGAGGCGTAGTTATAGGCTGACAGCTGCCTCAGTTGACGTAAGAGTAAAGAAGCAATATGAAGGAGAGAAAGAGGGGTAGAAGATTTCTTATTGGATATATATTGCATGTTTCATGGGTATCTTTGTGGGATTAGGCTTGCCTGAGCACCGGCAGAGGAGCTTGGGGCTGTCGAGTACGAGAAGCAACAGACGTTGTGTGTATCTGCTTTATCGGCACGAAGCAAAGAATTTATTGCCAGCTAGATGTCAACGTCTCGACTTTCTGAAGTATAAGGACTTCTCCACGATATATTCGTGTCTTCTTGATTCCTTCGTCAACGGTATTGTCACCTGTCAAGGACCCCCCTCTTGCCTATCTTACCTCAACCCTGCCCAGAACGTCACTACCTTATTCCAATTGGAGAGAAAAGGTAATCTGTCAAGTTTCTTCCATGGCTCTCCCGTCTCATGTGCAGTGGTAGGCCTCCCGCAGCCAGTCTTGGCGCTATGATTGGATCTCACCCATATGGGCTATCACATCAGCATCAACAATGTTGGGGAGAATCTTGTATGATCATTGCATCTTTGAACTCTGGTCGGCCTCCGGCATTCAATCTCATAACCAAGCCCTGCCCAACCAGATTGGGTATCCAACTGTCCGCCAGCTTCACCACAGCCCCTCACTTTTACCGTGCTCATCAATATGCGCAGAGGTAAAGTGAAGTTCGCGGGAACATTAAGTTGACAGGTTACGAACCGCGTTCGCTGAATGGGCGGTTATGAAAAGTCGTACTTTAAACTTTGTAATCTGCCCGTTGAGACTATAAAGTGTTTTGGTAGGCGATGTTTGGTTAAGAATTTACTACATCATGGTTGATCATCGACGGTAAGGAGGAGAATTTTACAGTAGGGGACAAGATGCAAGTGTTAGACAGATGAAGTCTATGATGTATTATGGTCTAGATTATCTAATAAAATTCGATTGTAAACATTAAGCATTAGGCGCTTATCCGCTGTAATAACCATTTTGTACAAATGTCGTGTACAACCCCAGCTTAAGGGAGAGCAGCAGGGGCATAAGACTGGTCAGGCTTGACAACCTTGCCACCAGCGAGCTGCTTGTCGGTGTAAGAAGCGTAGATGATCTTCTTCTGGCTGCTGACGACCGAGACGGTGGTGAAGCCCTTGTCGGCGCCGAACTGGCCGCTCCAGCCGGAGGTGATGGTGAAGGTACCGCACTTGGAGGGGCCGCCGTTGGCCTTGGAGGCGCCCTTCTTGGCCTTGACGACGTACTTGCAGGGCGTGGCGGCGCCGCTGCCGGTGTTGATCTTGAAGTCCCAGGTGCAGGTGGTGTCGGCCTTGTCGCAGACGCGCTTGAGGCCCTGGAGAGTCCACTGGGGAGAGGCGGCCATCATGGAGACCTCGTTGGTGCCGGCGGCGGGAGCAGCCATGCCGGTGGCGGAGAAGAGGGCGGCGACGATGGTGGTAGAGAACTTCATTTTGATGGTTGAGGTTGGGAGTTGATTGGGAGGTTGAGAAGAGTGGTTTTAGAGGTGGAGAAGTGAGCGAGTGTCTGTGTTGAGAAGATGAGAGTGGTTGTTGATGATGAAAAAGTATGTCCTTGAGCCGGAAGTATGAGGTCCTTATATGGTCGAGAGATGGGATGAACGCCAGTTTCCAAAAATATGATCGGCACTTGGACGGCTCCACGAGGTCGTATTCCTCAGAGTTGGAGCCTCGTATAGCCTCGCGGATCAGCCACTAGTTACAGTACCCCAGCTAACACAGTCTCGATGCCTCGACTCCGGAAGTCGGCATCGCCGGCTCCGTGCCAGACAAACGATCAATTGAGGCGCTACGCTACAAGCGGTATGGCTTCGTTCCTTTGGGAGTAAGCGCCGAAAATGTAACCTATTGGATCATGCGCTAATAGCCCTAAGCTTTTCTGGGTCCCGGGTCATACCATACCAGGCTTAGTGGAGTATTTGTAAAGCTCCGGTTTTGTCCTATTTTTAGGAATTTCCCCAGCCTTTTTCATCGTGCCACAAAGGTTCTAGAAGGGATTGCCTTCCTCAATCATTACTGTCGCTGATCGTTGAGCTACGGCGCATTCCGCCTCGTATTGAATTATTAGCAGATCGACGATACACCGCCTTGTGACCTTGAGAACTATCTAGCTTAGCATCTAGCCCATGTCCAGCTATTCCGTGGTCCCGTGGGCAAAAGCATTGTTCCTACAGGCCTACCAACCACTTAAATTGCGGAGTCGGTTCATTCTCCATAGCATGTCTCAAGTAAAAGAATACGAATTACAAATAAAAGTCCAAAATTGCTTTGGGTACGGAGGAAGCTTTCAA
>JAADYS010000291.1:0-21279 GCA_012931995.1 Fusarium albosuccineum | reverse complement strand
CCACATGAACCAACGGGTACTCAATTAGGGAGGTCAATAGATAAGCTTAAGTAAAACTCCACAAGAGAAGTTTAGCCCAGTTTCGGTGCAACGTTATGCTTCGCGTGATTTAGGATCATCATCGCCGTCATTAGTGAGTACCCGCTTCTTGGAGAGCAGATAAATTCTTTGAAGCTGCGATTGGGTACTCGTTTCTGACAATTAAGAGCTTATTGTGCCACAGGCAGCATGGCCAATCATAACACCAAAAAACACAGTTTTCACACAGCTGCAATGCACGTCTCAAAGCCGTCTACAAGTCAACAGGAAAACAAGTCTATGGAGGAAGAATGACAGAAAAGGTCATCAATCGTTGCTCAAAAAGAGGTCTAGTGAACTTTTCAAGAGGCTAAAGAGGAATCCAGAAGTCTCATTGATCCTGAGCATATTTCCAACCTTCAAGAAGCACACACAGAGAGGATTAATGAATCTCCATCAAATCACTCAGGCCAGCGATCAATCAATACAAAACATAAGAAATCCCAATGCGAACCTCTTTCCTATATCGAGGGACAAATTTGGCTCAACAACCCATTGTATGACGGGGAGGAGTGGTTGAAAACAAGTCGGGAGGATGCAGAAGGTGATGAAACTTTGGATGAGAAGCCGGAGAATACCGTATCAACTCAGCAAGCTGGGTAGAGCCTGGGGGTCATCATAACCCTGTCCTCATGCTTAAGATTGGTTGGTCAGAAGCTGCTAAGATCCTTAGTTACGGCTGTACCTATATAATGCCACAAGATAGGGATGAGTAGACCTATAGGCTCTACCCAGCTTGCTGAGTTGATACGGTAGAAGGTTTCAACCTGGGCAGGGCAAAGGTGGTAAGCAATCTGATGATGAGGAGAATCAACTTGCGAGGAAGAAATTTTACAAGGATGAAGATTATCGACTAGTCTAACTAGAACCTGGTCGATGGGCGATATAGTACATGTTAGTTATACAATTATCGGAAGATTGACTGTGGGCATAGGCTGATGACAGCAGATGCGAGATGCTGCTGCTGTGTGAAAACTCGGTCCGTTGGATTTCTGGCTGGTCTTGCTGTCTGTGACCCAAGAAGTCTATCTAGAAATCGTAAAAAATGATTGAAAGGTGAAAGTTTAGTCTTGAGCAATGGCTCGTCCTATCGGCGATTTCTGGATCGAGCAATGTGGAGCAAATAAGATGAACCAAGGAGCAAATCTAGGCTGCAGTGGCTTCGGCCCGTAAACCCACCAATCAACCGACAGTAAGCCGGCTTTGTCATCCAAGCTCCTTGCTATAGCATCTCATCCTTCAGAAACCTTCGTTTTCTCCTTTCTCAAATCCGTCCAATTCTTCATCAAACCTTCATACCCCGTGCCAGGTAAACGCCAATCAAGATGGTAGCCACAAGAAGGAGCGCCAGAATCCGCAACATTGAGCTCGGGGTTCCTCCTGAGCCTCCAAAACCTGCACCTGCCAAGCCTCAAGCAAGCAGAAAGCGAAAGCCTTCAACAAAGGACGAGGAGGTGGAGGATGTCCCGAAGGGCAAGAAAAGAGGCGCTACTGGGATGGCTGGCAAGTTGGGGAAGCCAACGGTCAATAAGGAGGTTGAAGACCCGAGCCCTGAGGACGACGTATCCCCGCCTCTTGAAGCCCCAGATGATGCCTTATCCATCCTCCCTGCAGAAATTCTACAAACAATCCTAGAAAATGTCAGTGTCTGACAAATCTATCCGCCTTAATCGCTACGCTAACACGTTCGTAGGTAAATCATCCACCAAGCATGATCAAATTGGCCTGCACCTCGAAGAGATACTACGCCCTCGTAATGGCCGTCCTTCACAAGCGCATCAACGTCGCGGTTAGCTTCTGGGCGCACATACCCAACGTCATCCGTCGTCTTGAGCCACACTTGAGCATAGCTCAAAAGAAGCAGCTCAAGAGAGAAGGCAAGTATAAGGGCCAGCAAGAGAAGTTTTCAACTCGTCTTGATCCGCTTGCTGTGCCTCCCTGTGCAGATTATGTTCGCCAAATGGTCATTGGAAACATAGACCCAGGCAAAAAGCACAAACCAATTGTTTTGAGATACTTGGAGGAGGTGTTGAAGAATTTGCCGAATTTGGAAGTCATTGACACCGACGAATTGACGCTGTGAGTTGTGCTCTCTCTAATGCACGACTGGGTTTACTCACCAAAACATCATAGGTCGATGGCAGAAAACATTGCTTCACGAAAGAACCTGAAGGCTCTACGTATATACACATTCAACTCGTCCACGTACGAAACGATCGAAACTGAAACTGCGCTACCGCTCAAACAGCTTGGTAACCTCGAGCACCTGAACATACAAAGCCCGTCCTGGAGCGCCATGGTCACCAGCGACAACGACATCTTACAGTCGATACTACTTAACTCGCTGTCGACTCTCAAGAGTCTAGACATTTATACAAGTAAATGGAGCTCTAATTTTCTAGCAGACTGGGAGAACCAGATCAAGGCTCGCAATCCAAAAGCCATGAAGCAAGCACACGACTTCACTGCCTTGAAATCACTCTCACTGAAAGGGGTTCGATTCATTGAGGACGAAGGTCCCGGTTTGATGCAATCCCTCACCCGAGCTGTTGACTTTTTGCAGCTTAGAGAATTGAAGCTCGCCGATTTAGACCAAGGTAAACTTGTCTTCTTTAAACATCTCGAGGAGTTGTTTAGCAAAACGGAGAAAGGCACTGTTCAGCTGCGAAAGCTGTCGCTGGATATGGATGCTGATGCGCCGAATTCCATGGCCGCCGAAGTTCAATTAGAGGGCATATACCGCTTCATATCTTCCTTCGACACCCTCAGAGCCTTAGAATTCCATGATTATAATAAGTATAACAACGGGAAGGGAAATAATCCAGGGCTATCGAGGAGGATACAGCAAGTCATTGTAAAGCACAGGGATCTCGAATCCTTACGCTTTCGCTACCGTGGTCTGAGCAATATTCCACTTGTATCTGCCAAGACCCTACGAGTTCTCACCAAGAATCTGCCTCGACTGCGGGAATTGGAGTTTTGCCCAGAAGAGACGGAAATGGTAAGTGGACGAGAAGCTTTATTTTACTGAGGCATAAACTAATCTTCTCAGGATGCATTGACACTGGCTCTTTCACACGCCAAGAACTTGACAACACTGATGTGTCCCTACTTCCACAGCGGGGATTATCAAGACCGAAGCATCGACCGCGCCTTTGCGCTCCTAGAGAAGCTGATAGAGGGCCTTCTTGAAAATGCTGGGGAGACGAACGAGTTCGCCTGGGAGAAGAGTTATGAGCTCAGACGAGTGTTTGCCAGATGGCGTGAATACGAAATAGGCTCAGATTTGAAACCGCGGAAGAATATGAAGGATCCGATGACAATCAGAAAGGGAACACGGGAAGTCATGTGTCAGGATTTGCTTACGAGGGATAATTCGACGCAGTTCTATTACACAGCTGAAGGCAAGTGGGTGGATGAAATTACCCGGCCGATGTACTAGGAGCAGCGCTATGTATAGAGGGAGGTGCTTGTGAGATTTGCTTAATATTATTTTGTGCATAGCGTGTTTGCAATTGTAACTCATAAGCATGAGAATCTTTAACACTTTAACTCGTCCATGCCTGTCACCTTGATTGGTAGTGACCTGGGGAGCGACCACGGACGACCAAGGCGACAGAATTACGGTAGGCAATCATGATAAATCCAGGCGCTCGCTCGCCGACATCAGCCCATAGCTCTGCCCTCAGCTGGAAATACTGCTGAGGGTCTCGCTTTTTAACGTTGTTGCGTGTTGCTGTTGAGAATTGTACTCGTTCAAAGGCATGCTCGGTGGCATGTGAGACTTCCTCCTGCTTGCAGCCTTGATCATCAGTGGCTGGGTGAAGACCCATATGGAGGCCAGATTCGAGTCCTTTTGGTGAAAGCCGTACCTTCTCAGGACTTAATACCGGACCTCTGTCCCGCATCGGGGTATGTTGGACTAGTTGAATTGGGCGTTCATCATCCATGATAAACGCCGAAATAGTCATGGCAAATCCGTAGACCTGATAAGTCTGCGACGTCCCAGCTTGCACAAATTGCATGCTCACACCTGGACGACATGGCATCATATTAAAGGAGCAAATGCAGCGGAAATAGCTTCGCCTATAGCAGGTCCAGTCGTTTCCCGATTTGAAGAATCCTCGGTCGAGGATGCCTTGTATGTCGACATCGATGGATTTTGGCGCGGCGGGGTCCGTATCGGTGTATTGGAGAATGCCTAATGTCGTCTGGGCCATCAAAGGAAGTATATTTATGGCAACGCTCGTATTCCCCATCGATATTGGTCTTTCCGAAAGCGTGAACCCTGTCGGCGGCCAGGAAAAGTCCATCATTTCATCTGAATTGTGGACAATGCTATCCACCATCAAGTTAGGCCTTGCTCCATTCGACTGATATGTGATGCACCGCTCACCTGTAACTCAACTTGGCGCTCAACAACCTTACCACCCCCTCCTGCCTGTTCTGCTTCGCCCACTGTAGCGGTGTTTTGCCATTACTGTCCTTGGCATCTGGGTCGACTCGAAAATCCGTGATCAAGAGCTGTACCACCGGCTCATGCCCATTCTGTGCAGCCCACGACAGTGGCGTCCTACCATCGTCATCTGTGGAATCCCAGTCGATGATGGGCGACCCGAGGAGCAACCTCACTATCTCTTCATGTCCCTCTCCAGCTGCTAGCGACAGCGCCGACCACCCACCAGAGTCCTTGGAATTTACGTCGATGTTGGCTTGTTCAAGGAGAACCTTTACAACTGCTCTGTGTCCGTACCATGATGCATATGACAACGCCGTCCACCCACTGGAATCTTTGTGGTTTGGGTCGGCTCCGCCATTTGCGAGGATCAGTCTGACCACCGCCTCGTGGCCGTCTCCTGCGGCATGGAACAGCGGAGTCCTACCATTGCTGTCCTGGGAGTTCAAGTCGACGCCTTCTGCCGCGATCAATACCTCCGTAACGGCCCTGTGGTCATTTGCTGCGGCATGCGCTAGTGGTGTCCAACTATCAGTGTCTTCAGGATCCGGGTCGACTCTGTATTCCTCGAGCAAGATCCCCACAACCACTTCATATCCGTTCTCCGCGGCTAACGACAATGGTGTCCGACCATGAGTATCCCGACAATCCGGATCATGTCCGTGGTCGATCAAGATTCTCATCTCCTCACCCAGTCCAAAGTATGCCGCAAGATGTGCCGCTGTCATCTGTCGGGGAACACTCTGGCTGTAGCCAGGGAAACTTCCGAAAGCCATCAAAGCTTGTGTACTACTTGCGATCTTCGATTCGCACCCAAGGAACTCCAGAATGTCATCTCCAAAACTAATCCGGGCAACGCAGACGTGATGACCCCAATTTCGCGCAGCATAGTCGTAAAGAACGTTAGTCCTCAATCGTGCTTCGAACATCTCATCCGTTGTACAGAAGCCGTCCTCGAATGCATCAAATGATAGGTACGTTAAGCAAACGTTTGCAATGTCCACTTCTGCATCTGGAAACCAGCGCAGCCGCGTTCGTTCAAAGTAATGCCTGGCCGTATGATGGACTAAGCGAACAGTGTCACTTGCCCCGTCTACCATGACAAGCCCAGCACACACGGCTATCATATCTTCAATGTCTGGGACATTCTCTTCGTCCAATACTGGCTCGCCTTTCTCCACTGCAAGGGCATACCGCAACTCTGTGATTGTTAACGGTCTTCTCGCACACATTACCCAGGATAAAACCTGTTTGGCGAGTCGTTGAGAGTCTGCCAGCTGGCCTTGAATTCTCTCCATAGCTGTATCATATGCAACATCGTACGCTTCGTAACCGACTGGAAGTCTCTTCAACGCTATTTTCATAGCCTTTGGTGATCTTTTCGCCATCAAGGAATCAAGGTGAAGCTGAGCGAGCAAGAACCTAGCTAAAGTAAGGGTACTGAGCTTTAAAACCGATGATTTATCTGTATCTTTGCGAGCGAAATAAAAAAGTAGAGAAACAAAACACTTACATCCCCTCAACTGTTTTGATGATCTCATATTTGATTTCGTCTTGCAGTTCTGGGCAGCGCCTAACAAATGAGGGCAACTGCGACATACGACTGTCGAGGTAAGACAGTACATCTGAATCGCTGGCGCGAATTCCAATGACGAACCGCCTTCAAATTTCTGAATTATTTCCGGAATATACCGTGAGGTTGCAAAGAGATTTGCGCCTGCCTTATCCCGAAGGCTCAAGATTTCGTCCATGAATCTGGCTCGACACCCGTCGAACTCCTGGCATTCGTCTAGCGCGTCGGCGACAATGTAAACTCTCGAGTACAAAGCAATAACAGTGTGTAAAGTGGTCGAAATTTCGTGAAACGTCAGTCCTCTCCGCCGGTCTTTAAACCTGTTGTAAAGGGCTTGAACACAATCCGGTATATAAGGTTGGCCGTGAATCAGCTGTCTCAGAAGAGATGCCAGTAGGTGTTCTGCTTTTTGTTGCTGCTGCTGTCGATAGTTGCAATATAAGTACGCGATACCCACGCTCCCATTGCCATCAAACCTTGCACTGAGGTGGTCGACTACAATTGCCGTAATGATGGTCTTACCCGCTCCTGGGATGCCCGGGCAGAACAGTATCTGCTTGGCGGTATCTAACCACGTCCTGAACTCTGCCGAGTTGATCAGCCAATATCCAGTTCCCGTATGCCTGCGGTATATGGTGTCGCTCTGTTGGGAAGCGTTATCGGTTGGGCTAAGCCAGTTGAGAACTGCTCGTCGCTCTCGGTCATCCCCGTACTGTTTTACCCCATCGGCTTCCCTGCGTAAATAGTCGTGAGATTGATCGATGGATATTAGAATATTCTCGATTTTCATGAATTGCCGCCGGCTCTCATTTGAGGACTTCTCAAGCGCTTGAATGAGCTCTCCAAGCCGTCTCGCAGCCCCATTCGAACACTTCTTGATCTCCATCATCAAATTTCTGCCTTTGTGAGTTATCGGTGTCTCTCGCTGGGCCAGCATCATTGATCAAGAACGCTCTTACCGAGAGTTATTGGCCAAAGCTAATGATAACAGGCTTTTTTCATGTTCCATGGAATCGATGATCAATTTCACCTCTCTTTCATTCAGCGGCCACTTCAAAATCGACAGCGCCTTTTGCAGTCCCTTTTGTGGCTCGAGCTTTGCTTTGAGAGCGCTCAGCGCCGCCCACAATCGCCCCAGCGGTCCATCGGAGGCCTCGAGAGTCTTGAGCGTCTGAGTCCATGCCTCGCCTTGGTCAGAACT
Source organism: Fusarium albosuccineum (assembly GCA_012931995.1). Classification (NCBI taxonomy): domain Eukaryota; kingdom Fungi; phylum Ascomycota; class Sordariomycetes; order Hypocreales; family Nectriaceae; genus Fusarium; species Fusarium albosuccineum. The sequence continues at coordinate 13,971 of JAADYS010000291.1, read as the reverse complement.
GTTGACTTTGTCCTTGAGCAATTGGAGAATTGATTCACAGCCCAGGATCTCGTTGCTTAAGCGCATGCGCTCTTTGGTTGCACCGATGGCTCCACTGATGTAGCTGACAATTTCCGAGGATAGCTGGATGACGGCGATGACGCTTGAGGTTGTGCTGAGCGGATCCATTGTCTCCGGTGTCCAAGCCAAACACCATTCTTCAGTAATTCAGTTGGGGATACATGAATGGACGCGGTATATTGGCCCTAGGCTAAAGAGGTTTCTTATCCCTCTCAAAGTCGAGCGGGGTTGGAAAGGTTGGGCCAATGGGCACTTCACCGAGAGGACGGGCATATGGGGGCTTGTCCTTATTGGGCTCAGCGTGCTGACGCGCTGTTCCGCTCATTTGCATCCGTACACCACTCAAGTTGCTTAGATACCTTGAAATGATCGGCGGCAACGATCGAGTATTGCTCCATCCTTTCATATCCATGCCAGGAACATTACGATGTACGGGGCACAGCACTAGAGAAACGCTTGGTTCATTGTCATACGAGGCATGAGGCAGTCTTCTTTAGCCACATCAGCTCATCCACCTATGCCCCAAGCAGCCAAGCGCATGGTTGCATTGGTATCACTGCAGACTGTGGCTCGAGTCAGTGATTCCAACGAGAAATACCACACGGTATTTCTTACAGGTCTTAGCTATAACTAAACAGCTGCGGCTCCACTCTCAATCTGCACCAAGATAACCACTACATCCATAATCGAGAAATCGACATGTTCTCCCTATTGACAGGATGAGGGAGATTGCAGATAGACAACTGGCCATCGAGGCATGGGCCAGTTTTGTCCCTACAACGCATGCTAATGACGACCGAATGCTGGGGTTCAATTTTAATTTCATGTTGGGGTGCTATCTTGGAAGAAACACTGGAGCTCTGTCAAGGCTGCTTTACAAATACGATGGTCGCCTGCCCATCATCTCAGCCCGCAAGGGCAATGTGCGAAGTCGAATGCCTAAGTATTGTCGTTGCAGGTTCAAGTATCAGAGAAACTGCGTCCTGCCAAGTTCTAACGAATGACCTAACTTCTCATGTGCTTCGCCGTGGGGCAACCAGCCAGACACCCTGGTTTGATGAGGCCTCCTATGCATGGATAGACCGGCAACACATCTGCGGAGGCACCCTGTTCCCTGCAATGAGACGTCCAGAGTCAGAACATGGATTGGCTTTTCCACAATACTTACTCGTAGGCAGAGATGGCACGGAAACTCTTAAAATTGATGAATTCATGGAATAGTAAGGTTGAAAATTCGACTCATTATGTCAAAAGATTGCAGTGGTTTCAAGTCAATTTTATTGACAAAGGAACCCGGTCAGTTCATCTTTGCCGCTCATTAATGAGACGCATTAAACAAATGCAGCCATATTGTAAGTGTACCGTACCCAATAAATAACAGAATAACAAGCCCCCCTAGATAAGATAACCGATAAGGTTAGGGGAAATCAGCAGTCGCGATTCTATGGCAAAGGCAAGGGGTCCAGGGACAACACTCAAGAATGGTTATTAAGCAAGTTTCATCTATATAGCTATTTACCTCGTCGCTGTTTTTAAAACTACAATTTTCGCACAGAGAAAAAGAAGAAGAAAGAGCCTCGCCATTATAGGAAACTACCTCTTTAGTTTCGGTAAATCTGTTGCAGTTTGTTATCCGCACGCAGGCCAAAGGGCAAGCAGTTAATGCCCATATAGATCCACATCATTCTCATCTTGAACGTCTTCCACGTAGGCCTGATACTTCCGTCTTTGGTTGCCAGTGCCAGTGTTGTAGCCATGTCTCCTTCTGCTGATATTGTCACGATTTCCAGTAGTGAAAGTTCTTTCAGTTAGCATTGGACCCGTAAAAGCATATCTTCGTGGGCCATGTGTTTGATTGATTTGCTCAGGAGGTTCAGAGTCCTCGTCGGGATCAACAAATATGACGGGTTGTCGCTGAGGACGGCGTTGGCGTAAAGTTCGTGAAGTCTGATTCGGTTCCCGATACAGGTTCTGGGCCGTGCTGTGGCGTAGAGGTCGGGTACGGCTCGATGTGATTATTGCAGGCTCCATCGACGCATCGCTGACGGTGAAATACTGGTCGCTCCTTGAGCGCCGCCGATCGTCTCTGCCACTGTCGTCTGGTCCGTCTGACCCATACATGTCCCACAGAGCAGATTGAATCTTGCCTAGGACATTTGGATCGTCTAGTAATTCTAAGAGCGCTCTCCGATCCCTTTGCCTCTGATCTCGGTCTAGGAGTTCACGAATCACTTCTAGCAAAAGCTGGTCTGATTCTACTCCGCTGCCACTACTCCCGCTTGATGAACGTGAGTCGTGTCGGTGAGATGCAGACAAGGCTCGCAAGAAAGATTCCAGTTGCGAACTCCCTGAATCGGATCTGGAAGCCTTCAAGTCTGAAACCCGAGATTCCAGGTCTTCTATTCGCTTTCGCAATCTGCGGGGGGTGCTTTTTGTTTCTCTGCGATTTGCCACCACCTTTTCTCTTCCTCGGGATGCTGCTCTTTTCTTCCGGTGCCGTTCATCTATCCGGTCTTGGGTCGATGGTCTCCCTGTCCGCTCCGGGCGGTGGTCTGCATGCGAAGGTTGAGGAGCAGACTGTGGGTGTTCATCACTGAACCCAGCTGGATATTGCTGGGGGAAGTTAGGATCGACGAAGTAGTTGCTGTCATAGGTGTATTGGTTCCTAGGGTCGGGGTAGGATGTAGGGCCCATGCCTTGAATATAGGGCGCTGCTTGGGAGTATGGAGCTCCATATTGGTCTGTCAATGGATAGTTGGCGACGTATGGAGCTGAGGGGTAGCCATTCCTAATCCCTCCGTAAACGAGGGGATGAGGTTGATTCCTGGGAAGTGGTCCAAATGGGCCTGGACCCAACGTCTGGTACGGGACCATGATGGAATTTTGATCTTGGATTATGCAATTGTCTTTTGGTGCTCTCTTTGGCCTCGGTTATGCCCGTGAACGGTGGTGGCTGGCTGCTTTGATATATGGCTTGCTGGGTCCGACTGGCTGCCACCACGCGACCAGTATACTGAGGCTCAATAAGATTTAACAGTGGTTTAATGTCTTAGACTAGTCTTGTCGATATATGATCGCGACAAGTCTGGTAGTCGTGGAAAATAGAGAAGACGTAGATGAGCGTTGGAAAAGGAATGAGGGCCTCATGTGGGAAACAAATGCACGGCATCGTCCCTCCATGGTATTTAACACAGGTTCAAGATCTTCTAAGTTCAAGCGGGTTCTTGGTTTGGCTGCCTCGTCTCGGCGGTCGCCTCTTCTCGTCAAATAGTTCCATGCGGCGACAAATACTTCCAAGGCGGAACGCGTATCTCTGCAATGAAATGCGAACCATTCTACGATCAGGCTGCGAGGCAGATTGTGGGAATTGCGGTGAAATTCCAATAGTTGCCTTCTTAGCTGTCATGCATTTGAGAGGCCGCAGTTACACGGCCTTCAGGTTATGCGCGTTGACGTTGCTGCAGAACTTCATTCGTAGGTAATCACCAATGGGCTGCAATTGAAGAGCTGAGTTACAAGGGGCTGTAGCGAAATGTCGGCATGAGTTTCGTGGCTTGACCGAAGCATGTGCGGGGATGAAAATCTGCTCGAGGCTATGTAGACTTTGGGTCATGGTCATATCATGTAGTCTGGCAAGCACGTCACGATCTATACAACCAGTGAAACTGCGTGGAAAGTACCACCTATCAGATCCTCCGAACATGAAGAATATTCTTTTTGCAGGCCTGCGTCTGATAGAGAAGTGCCTACTTGGTGAAAATTGTCAAAGTGAGATAGAATCTCAAATGGGATGCAGGTGTACACAATCCGGACATGCCGAGCCTGATTGCAAAGTGAGGGTGGCGGGGAGGAAATCCGCGCGTCACCAACAACCCTCTTGTATGCTGGTAGTACCCTCCATCAGTGATCAAAGTGAGGCTGGCGACACGCAACGCCTGCCAGTCGCTGACCACCATTCTGTACGAGTGTTGCAATTGACAAATAATTCGTCAAGGTCGGCAGGAAGGCAGAATGGGCTGCTTGGTGAGGCCGATTCAGCAGAAGCCCAAGAGGGGAGCGAGAGGCAACCATTCTGTTGCTCATCCTCCAATTCCAAATATAAGCAATGTACTTGAGACGTCTCAGCATGCAAAAATTCCTCCTGCCGTGGGACGAAACTGAGATACCGAAAGTAGCGTGTCGCCGTATACTCAGCTGAGCCCCAGGGCGGGTTCTGCTCATGGGTATCCTTGCCGGTCGCCTCAGAGCTCGTCGTGACTTCAGACCTGGTTTGTATTATCTCATTTGCTCTTCCTGTTGCCGAATACGTATTAAGAAGTAACGATACTAGTCAATATGGATGAGATACAAAGAAAGGGGCTCAACGCTAGGTAACGCAGCGAAGACTTGCCCATATTGATTCGCCAGCATATCAACCAAGTCTTTTAATCAGCATTATCATAATAAAATTACAAACACACGTATCGAAGACTGACCTTTTTAATGGAATAACTCTGTAACTTCCCAACGAGCAAACCCCTATTAACTTGAGAGGATATATCCACAAGCTCGCTGAGGAGTTGCTCTGGGACAAGTGGTACTTGAACTTGAACCAGGCAGTAGAAGTAATGTATGGCTCCCTCGTATCTTGTCAGAGGAACCTATTTAACTGGTTTGTGAATGTGCATTACAGAAATCACTTGGTTGGTCAATCACCAAGTTCCGGCCTGACCCGTCTTGGCGGCAGAAACAAGGAAATCCTCAGCATTGATTTTGCGAGGCAAATACTGACGCTGCGAGACAGCCAATACCCACAAATACCGCACACACCTGCCGCCGCGGCTCGTCACTTTTGGGTTGTCTGAATCAGCGGGTTTCTCATCATCTATACGTATCACAAGGCGACTGCATCTTGCCTGGTTTCAGTACCAACATTCGATTTCGCCTGATCAGCCGAGAAAGCCGCGATGGCCGCAGCCGCTGTAGCAAGGCGTTTTTCATCAGGCATTCTGTGGGCTCAAGTGGCAATAGATGGTGGAACCTCTTTTCTGGTTGCTGTGAGATACTGGCGGTTAGATTCCGGTCTGACTTTTCCTTTTCCACTCATCCCGTGAAGCGCGAAACAGGTTTACAAGGGCGATTGAAACCTGCACCGAATCCGTTTCAAATAAGATCTTGATTTCTAGGCCCATAACTCAATTGCACTGAGGAAGGCACTGAACGCGCTGATTTTGAGGCTCTCAATGTGCTGAAGAAGACACTGATTGATATCAACTGATAAGATAGTTGTGGCTAAGTGTGGCTATGGTGGCTAGATTTGAAAGCTTGCTTTTAATTGGCTTTAAATGGCTTATGTGCTCGCTTAGTTATCAGAATCTTATTTGCACCGGACTCGGTGCAAATACCAGCCGCTATCCACAAATGTCTGGAGCAAAGGTGCATTTGTATTCCACCATCAACTATTTCTGTCATCGGAAGTTGTCTTGCACTGTTTATGTACGATATATCGTGGCTTCTAGCTCTACCTATGTGAACAATGTGCGTTAATGTTTGTAGAAATTCAAGACCGGGTTCTATAGGGTAGGTAGGCCAGTTCTAGCAAACCACAAGTGGTGATCTACCATGCCGACAAGACGCGACCGGCCTCGCCTCTCTTGGCCAGGAGGCCTTAGGGAAAATAATCCCAACTATCAATCGAAGCAAAGTAAGCAATATGCCTTCGTTTGACCCCAGGTGTGACTTTCGCCCTGCTATGTTAACGGCTGGGATTTCTATGTTGCCCACGGCAACAACTCAGGCTTTGTAAAAAACTCACCGCAAGGGCTACTAATTCAAAAAAGATGATTGTCATGTATAGCAAAGTAGCCATTACCGATCACATGTTGGACAGCAAGGCGACGGGTTTCGTCGTTTGCGGTATATCTGACGGGTTCGCTGTTGAAACAATAATGCTATTTTGACGGGGGACGAGGCGGGGTTTTCACCCTGGGAATTTCCACGTCTGATCGTGCTTGTATTATCAAGGTTTGGTATGACTTAATGTTGATTCCTTGCGCATCAATAATGATATTTAACGGCTAATCCCATCATGTCTACCCTATCCGTCGAGCCTCGATTTTAGGCCGAACCGCGGGGAAAGACTGCCCGCTGGAGCACGTCGGTTTCGTATTGAGATACGAGGGGAAGAATGAGGGTCAGCAAATAAGCTTAGCGACTGAAAATCAGGCGTCGTTGGCCCGTGCCTGACCCGGCCCGGCTTCAGCTTCCTCGCCTACGACGCTAGACAACATTAATGTTCCATTAACTTGTTGCAGCGTCACAATCACAATTCTGGCGGGAAATGTCGAAGATTCGAAGACTTTTATGAACCAGGTAATGGAGGTGTAGCACTTTCCAGACTCTAAGACCGTAAGTAAGATCCTGATGGATGGAAAATGCCATGCTAGAACAGAGCTCCGTACCTGAGACATAAAATGCACCGCCTGTCACCATCTCACAACCCTCTTGTGGAAATGACGTTTTACCAAAAAGGTCGGCGCCGAAAATACGAATCCGACGGTTTGTGGATCTGGTGATCTCCCCACTAAGATCTCCTTGTCGCAACTGACGACTCATCTTCGGAGTTAGGGCCGGGCTTAAGTGAGCAAGAACAACCAGTTGTCTCTAGCTAACCCATGTAGTGTCACGGGCGCGGCAAAGTTGAACATGCCAGGCTATTCATTCCGTAATGCATCGGGGTAGACCAAAGGCCGCTAACCCGACAAACAAAGCCACGATGAGGCAAATTGGAGCGATAGAAAACGGGCCCAAGTCCGTTCTGTTCTCGACTTCACTTTCCATCGACAGCACGCTCGATAACTTACTCCACGAACCGTTGCACACCCAACACAGCGACTGAGACGCCAAGACCAGAGTTTGACGTTCGGAATGGACGGCCCTTCATCGCAAAACCCAATCCAAAGAGCGGAAGATTCTGACACGGACGTGGAGAGGGGAGACAATGCATCGGACCGGCAGTGGACTCCTCAGGCCGCTGACGATGCCACGCAACCGGAAAGCGAGAGAAAGGAGGTCGATAATCCATCGTGCGATGAGGATGTTGTTGATTGGGATGGCCCTGATGACCCAGAGAATCCCATGAACTGGCCAGACAAGAAGAAGTGGCTCAATATTGTCCTTATCTCTGTCCTGGCTTTGGTAATGTGAGTTCTGCCGTGCTTTATACAACATCTATCAGCTATAACTACTAACAAGCTCGCAGACCTCTCGTAAGCACACCATCTACCGACGCAATGCACCTTAGGACCCTAGACTGACTTGCCTTCCAGGGATCATCAATGTTCGCTCCCGGTATTCCAAGAATCATGGTCGAGTTTAACGAAACCTCTCCTCTTATCGCGACCTTCGTCGTCTCCGTCTACGTTCTCGGGTTCGCCTTTGGTCCGCTCATTGTTGCACCTCTTAGCGAAGTTTACGGCCGCGCAGTGCTATACAACTGGGGTAATGTGTTTTTTGTTCTGTTCACAGTTGGAACGGCGCTTTCCCAGAATATGGCGATGATGATGGCTTTCCGATTCCTTATGGGTTTTGCTGGTTCGGTGCCTATTACAATTGGAAGCGGTAGCATTGCCGATATCATGCCAATCGAGAGCCGGGGTAAGGCTATGTCAGTATGGGCTCTAGGACCTCTTCTCGGACCTTGTATTGGACCCCTGGCGGGAGGGTACTTGATCCAAGCCGCGGGATGGAGATGGGTATATTGGTTGGTTACCATTATCGTACGTATAGATGTCTCACCTTATCACTCGGATATCACTAACAGATGTAGGGCGGAGTATTTATCCCTGGTTCCTTTCTCTTCATCAAAGAGACCTACGCCCCCGTTGTCCTCGAACAAAAGGCTCGTCGACTACGAAAGGAGACCGGAAACCTGAATTTACGACCCAAAGAGGATGGAGGTGACTCGCTTAGCACCAAAGTCAAGCTTGCCATTGTGCGACCACTAAAGCTGCTTTTCATCACTCCAATTGTCGGACTGATGGCGTTGTACATGGCTGTCGCCTACGGCATTCTCTATCTTCTCATCGCCACATTTTCTTTTGTCTACAAAGACGAGTATGGATTCGATGAGGGCGAGTCAGGGCTTACCTTTCTTCCTGCCGGTATCGGTATGATTATTGGGGTTCTCACATTTGGCGCTCTATCGGATGTGATTGTCAAAAGACGACAGCGACAGGGACTCGAGCATAAGCCCGAGGTTAGGCTAAGCCCAAAATTGGCTCTTCCTTGTGGTATTGTCCTACCCATCGGGTTATTCCTCTACGGTTGGACGGCGGAGTACGGTATTCACTTTATTGTCCCCATGCTTGGTGTTGCAATCTTTAGCTGTGGACTCATGGGAGTCATGGTAGGAAACCCCGACTCCTGCCTCGTAATAGGGCAATGCTGACATTAAATGCAGATGTGTGTCCAAAACTACCTTCTCGATACATACCCTCGCTACGCAGCGTCTGTTACCGCAGCTCTAGCAGTCCTCCGATCGCTCGCCGCCGCTCTTCTCCCACTCGGTGGCTTGGACATGTACAATGCGCTCGGCCTGGGCTGGGGAAACAGTCTACTCGCCTTTATCTGCGTCATCATGGTTCCTATTCCGGTAGTTTTCTACAAATTCGGCGAGCGGATCCGCAAGCGATTTAATCCGACTTTGTAATATGTCGACAGGGTCTCAGGCTCGGAGGTGAGCTTACTGGAAGGTATTGTACTGATTATACCATGGTACATAGCTGAGTTTTACATTCATTAGATTAAAGGGGATTCGTTCCATTTGTGTTAGATATTGTAATTCAGTTGCAAGGATTTGAAGATTTATCTTAGCCTCGTGTATGGTGATTGCCAGGTGTGATCGAACCCAAAATGGTGAAAATAGGATTTCCGCTCCAAGGCGTGACGGGCTGGGGGCGTACGACCCTGTCTCTAGCATGTCTCTCCTGCAAGAATTGTCAAACTATTCTGATATGACATAATGGTGTGATGAGACGCATGTACGTAGTAGCAGCCACGTATCATGTTCTCCACGACATGTCACAAAATGACGCCCAGGCCCAAACCTCCCACGAGTAAGATAGAATGATTCGTATTCGGCTACGTAGAATCCGGGCATCAGCTGATGGGCCCTGTAACTGCGCGGAACTGACGCAGAGCTTCAGGCTGCTCTGCCTTCAGTGAACAAGGGCATGGGCCACGGGAATTCGAAAGAGAGCAACTGGAGAACTTTCTGGATTGACAGCATACACATAGCTCATTATGATGTGTGTTGTCACTTAGGATATATAATATAACACTCTCTGATAGGTATCTGATAGGTACATCTCTAGATAACTAGCATGGATGTAGAGTAGTGAAGGCAACTGCAATTCATTTGGTCGTGCTCTGTACTTCTGCAAACTCGAAGTTCACAACAGTAGAATCAACGATGTCTAGATAAACTTGAAGACGTAGTAGGAGGTCTGTGTCAAGCCGACGCCCCGGAACTTTGCTTATCTATCCGTTTGAAACAATCTAATATCGACTCATCCTAGAGCTTACAGCAATTTGACCAGAAGACTCTTGACCTGGCCAAGACTCTTGTAAACCGCGAGAGCGTTACTAGCCTTGGGATCCTTATAAGCACCCTCCACTTCCTGATCGTGTGGTTAGTGACATGGTTCATATTGAGGCGTGAAGTCTAGGACATACCTCAAGGCTATCCCAACCCACGAAAGCGATACCAGTGAAGGCATCGTCTCGCAGAAGCTTACCTCCTCGAGATTCCTTGCCGAGAATGGAGTTCAAATCGGTCCAGGCCTTACGGGCTTCCTCCACCTGGCCCTCGCTGGGCAGCGTGATGCTCGTCAACTGGAGATACGGCTTGGGCGATGGGTTTGCAGAGATCTCGGAGAACTCAAATCGTCCAAAAGTTGGCTCAGCAGTGCCACGGGTTTCGAGGCGAGCCTTGTGCTCCTGAACCCAGGCGGACTTGATAAAGGTCTCCTCATCCTCAACGGTGTTGAAAGCTAATGCTAGTTAGTATAATTTTAACACTTGTTCGGAATGTCTTGTGTTTCGGGCAAAGGTACCGAGATATTGGATGAACTTGAAGCCTTCCACCTTTTGCCCGTCTTCTGCAACGACTTGACCACCAGAGGCATGGGTGACACCGGGCTGTGACTTCAACTCAGCGAATAGGGTAGGCCAAGCGGCAAGGAACTGGTCTTGGCTGCCAGCGGGGATCTCAGGTCGGATGATGTTGAGGATAGGCATTTTGGTGGATTAAGGGTGCGAGTTGTATGTAGACAGTGAAGGTTCTTGAGTCTTGTTGGGCGAGGATTGGTTTGTTTTGTTGCGGTTTTGGGAGCCCTCTATGCCTATATATATATATAGAATCAATACGATTGTACAAGAGACGAACTCGCTCCTCGTGAACCATAGGCCTCAAATCGTAGGCGTCTTGGCATGGCCTCATTGTCGGGTATGATGAGGCACCCGAGAGGCCGAACCAACAAGCCACAGTAAATGGCATTAAAAGGCCACGCGTCGTGAGATGTTAGGTTCTAGAGCAGTGAGGCAGGACAAGATGCAGAAAGACGGTAAAAAATACGATGGATTACATGGCTCGTGGCTGTACCGGCGAATTTGAGGACGACTTGTCATGGACCCTGCATAACTAGGTGATGGACGACGCCGGTAACGAAACACGGGCCGTCTTGGAAGCTCAAGGAGCCGCCTACATGCACACGGAACAGAACGAGCCCAGATCTAAGCCTCAGATCTATCCGGTGAGTCGATCCAAGGACCTCTAGGTATGCTATCGAGTAAATGAAAGAGCCGGCGGGGAGATAGGAAAGGTCAGCGATTAATCGTTGCACTGGCTATCTACACCATGAGTGAGAGAACTATTCAGGGGTTTAGACAGCCGAGGCTCCATGTCCTAAACTAGCCCCTGCGCAACTAGCTAAGCCGCCGCTTGTCACGGGTGTTGCCGATCTCGGCTTCGTAATTCGGCTTCGTACCCAGGATTTCATCTTCGAAGCGTGGTCAACAACAAGACGACGAACAAGTAGTATGCATATACGATCTCGGATTTATCGGCCTGCCGGCTACTATCACCGTTTCTTGTAGCTGACGTGCGCGATTGCTTCCCTACAGGTGCATGCTATTCAGCATGGTGAGGCAGATCACCCAGTCACGTGCCCCGCCCCTTTACACACAACAAGGTTCAAGAGATCCAGAGAGCGAAACTGAAACACTGCTACGGTGATTGCGTATGAGAGGTATGGACTTGCCTTGATGGCGGATTGTCGGCCAGCTTCTGAGGTCCGGGAGTGATCGGCCGGCAGTTGGTTCCCCGTCTTAAAGCTTCTGGTTATACTGCTACAATGATCCCTTTGGGCAGTTGGATATAAAGTGCCCGGAGCTCCCGACGTATGGGTAGATGAATCTTGCAGAGCCAAAACCTCATATGAATTTCTTTCAACATGGCTGTCATTTCGACGTACACCGATGGCTTGGAACCGAACCTGGCCTCGATCCTCGCCACCGTTCTGCTCTTTGTATGACCAACCTAAAACGCTACTCTCATTTGCATATCTCCCTTACCACTTGTTGACGTTATGAAGCCAAAGAGACTAACTGACGTTTTATAGTCAATCCTCCATAGAGCGTGGCGTATCGTGTACAGGCTCTTCTTCCATCCCCTTCGCAAGTACCCCGGACCGCGTCTCTACGCCGCGTCGAGTCTCCCAAAGCTATATAAAGTCAGTACCGGAAATGTGCATCGAATGCAGCAACGTCTTCATGACCTGTACGGCCCAGTTGTCCGCATTGGGCCAGACCAATTGAGTTACATCGAGGCAAAAGCCTGGAAAGATATCCAAGGACACCGTGTCGGTGGACATGGCTCCTTCCAGAAGGACCCTGCCTTGATGGGCAAACAAGAACACCCAGATATCATCCACGCTGATGATGCAACACACAGCCGCCAGCGTCGCATCTTCTCACACGCCTTCTCTGACAGGGCTCTCAAGGAACAGGAACCTATGATCGGCGGCTATGTGGACTTGCTGATAGCGAAGCTGAAAGAGCATTCAGGCCTAGATGACATGAACTCCGAAGGCCCTCCGAAACCTGTGGATATGGTCCGTATGTACAACTTCACCACCTTCGACGTCATGGCAGACCTCACGTTTGGCGAGCCACTTGGCATGTTGCAGGGAGGCGAATACGTGCCTTGGGTCAGCAACATCTTTGGTAGCGTCAAGTTCATGGTGATGGGCAGTTTTCTCAGAGTATATCCGATGATCGGACGAATTGCTGCAGCCTTTCTTCCAAAGTCACTAGCTGAAAAGAGGAAGAAACATGCCGAGTTCGCTATCGAAAGAGTTGACCGCCGACTGCAGTATGACAAGGACAGGGGCGACATCTGGAGCCTTGTTCAGCGGGGAGCTGATCTTAACAACATCTCGCGTGGGGAGATGTACTCAAACGCCCAAATCTTCATGATTGCCGGAACGGAAACTACGGCAACTCTCCTGAGTGGGCTTACATACCTTCTCTGCAAGAATCCCGACAAGATGAGCAAACTAGTAGATGAGATCATGGGATTGGGAAGTATAGATCAGCTCAATGTCACCAACTTGCAAGGTCTACCGTACCTCAACGCTTGTCTAGAGGATGCTCTTCGACTGTATCCTCCCGCACCCATGGTCGCGCCCCGTATAGCACCGCAGGGAGGAGCTACTGTATGCGGCCAATATGTTCCTGGGGGGGTAAGTCCGCAGACTCCAACTATAATGGCAATTATTAATATCCTTATTTAGACAACTCTTGGCATTGCTCAATATGCCGCCTACCGTTCTCCTCACAATTTTGCTGATCCGCTGGATTTTGTTCCCGAAAGGTGGCTCTCTAGTCCTCCCGAGCGTTACGCTTCAGACAAAAAGGATGTTCTCCAGCCTTTCTCCTTTGGGCCGAGGAATTGCTTGGGAAAGAAGTAAGTTGTCTACCCATGTCCCTCTTGCACTTTGCGCAAGACTGGTCGCTTATTATCTGTAGTCTTGCCTATCACGAAATGCGACTGATAATTTCTCGTATCCTGTGGACATTCGAGATCGAACTGGTGGGAAAGAACTTTGATTGGCTGAATCAACACATCTACGGAATTTGGGAGAAACATCCTTTGAATGTGAAGCTGAAGCTTCGAGATCAGTAAAGGTAGCCTTTGAGCGGCGCCCGTCGCAAAGGTTTCTTTTGTATTTGGGTATAGACACAAGGGTTCAGGTTAGAAATTGGAAGATACAGGACAGTAGTATCAACCATAGCACAAACGGTGTCATTTTACAAAATGGGTGTCCTTATTATCAATGATGCCAATTTACACCACTTCCCATTAGCCTTCCTCCAAGGCCGTTCCACCCTTAAATCGGGCTACCCTTCGCTACCAAGTAGCTCAATACCAAAGCTTAACCACTCCCATACCTCTCGCCTACTAGTTGAAGAGTTATGGTGAGATAGACTCTACCCCGTGTAGCGCCAGATGTTACCAGTTGCGTGCAGCTGGTAGAGCCCGTCTCCTGTCGCAATATAATTGGAAAGTAGGTTGCCATCAAGCTGCTTCCAGCCCGTCAGTGGCGGGCCGGTATACTTGAAAATCGATCCACTCCTGTGAATCTGGAACAGTCCGCTTGCTCCCACAGCGATTCCCTTGGTCAGCGGATTGTTGTCTAGTTCCTGCCAGCCCGAAATGGGAACACCAGTGTATTTCCAAATCTTTCCAGAGTTGTGAAGTTGGTAGAGGCTCTTGTCTCGCGTGACAATATCGACGGTGGCTGCGTTGACTTCTGATTTAGCTTTTCTTGCCGTAGATAGAGACATTAATAGCTATAATAAAGAACATAG
>JAADYS010000290.1:0-11009 GCA_012931995.1 Fusarium albosuccineum | reverse complement strand
AGGAGTCATACCGAGATGCACCATGAGAAGTTATTACGCTCCTCAATGGCTATAAGACTGCTTGACTGACCCAAAGGAGGTCATTTCACACAACTGAAGCGATACAGACTCACTCTTCTCCACGACTTGGGTATTAAGAGTTCAATCGTGTATGATCGAGGTTTGTCGAGCTCGATCGTAATGCCCAACTAGACCTGGTATGTAAGGATGAAAAAGAACTAGTTGGTTTCTACAGGTGTGTAGACGCGAAGACCTGAAGCGAATATTCTTATTTAAAACGCCCATCTCTATCGATGGTCCCCAAATGCAGATCAAGCTGACTGGGGAGGGTCTCCTTAATATTATCAACTAAACGATGAGGAGCATCTAATTCGGAAACATTCTCTTGGCAATTCCGGGGTATATGTCCCCAAGCCCGTGCCTTGACCGTCCAGCCCCACCCAAACCGTGCTTCTGGCAACTTCAGCCTGACTCCCGGAGCCGGTATGACAGGAGATGGTCTCTGGCTTAGTCTAGATTCACCCTGGAGTGACGGCGTATTGGCAGGACCTGACCGCCGAGTGTTCAGCTCTCCTGTGCAGATGGGACAAATTACTTCTGGATAGTCAAGGTATCGTCGATATTAGGCTCGTTGGATTGGTCTATATCGACGATAATGGTCCTAGAGGTCATTTACGTCTCCTTCAGGGTGAAGTTGTCATGTACTTTAATCTACCTGAGAATGCCGGGTCACAGTCTATCCACGTAGCAACCCTCTTCCACATCAACTCTCCATCTTCGGCATTCGTGCTTGACATACTCGGCTGAGGAACCGAACGTCCATGTTGAGTGTGTCTCAACCTCGGGAGAAATCCTATATCGACTTGATGGGGATCGTTAAGCGGCATTGCTTGCGAGCTTGTCAGTAGTTTGAGTATCTTGACCAACGTCGGGGGTGTCCCCTCGATGCCATTCTTTGTCGAGGTCGAGCCCAAAGAGTGCCGTGGAAAGAAGCCTCAAATTCGAAGTAGAGCTTGACGACAGTGTGTGTGCGTCAGTGATGGTGGGGGTTCCAAGCTGATTCGTCAAGATCCTCCAAGCTTCCACCCAGTAAGTACTTCAGACTTTGGAGGATCGGCAGACAAGTTCATTTGCCATATGGTCGAGACGGGGTTATCAGGCGGCGTGGGTGAGCTGGTTTGGGGAGGGCTGCAGAGTTGTTGTTGCCGTGTTAAATGCGTTTCTTGGACCTCGCTCGGGAAACTACTCCTTCTTGAGTCAATCCCTGTTTCAATCTGGTCATGCCGTTGTTATTGCATGGCGGTCGATTCTTGAGCGGTGGTGTTGACATAGATTCCTGTCTGCGGGTTTGCTTGGTCGCGCATTTCGAATTGGGCCTTCCATCCATCGGCTCTACATCCACAACGCGTTTTCTCGAAGCCTTGTCAAAGAGCATAGTTGCGTACGCCTGCAACGACCATGGCGCACCACCACGTTTAAACCTTAAGAAGCATAGCCTGCTGAAGGAAACTACTTGATCTGCACGCAAATTCTCGGATATACCACCCTAATAAGCCTCGCTCCTATTTCCTACTGTAGTGAGGCGACGATGAGCCACGATTATCCAAGGTTTTGACTCCACAGGGCGTAGTCAATCCATCAGGTTTCCAAAGGTCCCTAGGCATTAATTACTAGCTCAGCACTTCTCGAGGAAAGGGACTATCGTGTTACTCTGAGAGGCTGCAGAGCAACCCTAGACCATAGGGCTGACTGGCTGACTCAGATTTCGCACAATTCGATTGGCTGGCCAAACCTTGTCACCTTCCTCCTCTGCCCAGCACTCTGCCCAGTGCTCTGCCCAATGGATGCGGCGCAGCAACGCGCAACTCACTGATCAGTATTAGGCTGATCGGAGGAAGCCACGGCAGAAATGGAAAATAATTACAGACGTAGTTGATGTGAAATGGGGTCAAGTAGATCCCTATGAGAAGTTGGCAGTTAATATCCGCATAAAATGAATGAATTGCGTTTCAATAGTTTACAAGGATTGTTATGGGAATCTGTAACAGGAGGAAACAAAAACGGTTGCAAACCCAGGCTGGCAAACAGAAAGGGCAACCGGCAAGTAAATCTTCACGAGACATATTGAGCCAAGCATCAAAGCTTCATGGCTGCCAACCCTAGGAAAAAAGTAAAACGAGGGACGATGAGCAAAGGCGTTTCATCGGGGTTGGAACAGCAGAAAACACTCGTCTTTGGGCCCACAGCGGAATCCATTGGCTTCATACAGTCTCACTTTGTCTGGCGTGCTGCTCTCCGGCGCAACCGTGATCTTGAAAGCCTTTACGACCCCGGTGACGACGAGCCTCAACTGGTACAAGGCCATGTTGGAGCCCGGGCAGCGGCGCGCTCCGATACCAAATGGCACAACACATTTCCGGCGCTCCGATAGACCCTCTTTATTCAGCCATCGGGTAGGGTCGTAGGTGTCATAGTCGGGGAAAATGCCAGGTCTCTGTCGGCTCATAGATAGCGACTGTGTAGCGATGATGGTGCCCTCGGGGATCTGGTAGCCGAGCATATTAATGCCGCCCTTGGGCGCAAGGCGACTGGCAGTGAATGCAGCAGGTGGACGCGGCCAGAAGATTGCCGCCAATTTCAGCGCTGATCGACTGAGTAGTCCACTGAACGCTCGATTTATCTTTATTCATCAAACCATCGATCACTGTAGCGGCTCCTTTGTGATTTCCGGTAGTCTTCTCCTGAGCCTTCTCGTAGACAGTGTGTCCAAACTGAAATAGGTCGCCATCTGCCTGCAGATGAGCCCTGACATGTTTGAATGGACTGTATTTGAGCCATTTGACAGCCCAGGCAGGCAAGATGAGGCGCCAAACGACCAAGAAATTGAAATTGCCAACAACTCCGGCAAAGACGCCTGGGTCGATCTCGGACTTGGAACCAGCGACTACCATCTGCGCGTTCTGGAAGACTGTTCGGCGTGCGACATGCACGATATCTTGGGCTCTTTTGCCTCCAGACTCTCCAAGTGTAGCAATCATCTTGTTCACGTTATCCTCGAATACCGGGTGCCAGTACTTGAGAGCTCTGGTGATGGTAGCACCCATGATAGCTCGACGACGCTCACGTGCAATGCTCAACTCGGGAATCGCGATTGTCCATAGATGCCCGCCAACACGTAAAGCTCTTATATCTCTAGGAGCAGTATCGAGGTCATGTCTAGTAAAGACTGCTTGTAGGGCCGGGGAGTCATTGACGACCACCATGGAAGGGCTAATGCGCACCACGGGGCCATAACGAGACAAAAGTCTGTCTGCTGTGAAGGCGAGGTTACCCTGCCAGCGGTGCCAGCGGATCCATAATGATGTAGAAGCCGGAAACCATGGGCCAGGGTCCTTGCTGAGCGTACTGAACTTGGTAGAGTAAATGATGAGAGCGGCGTAATAGAGCAAAAGGGTAGATAGTAGTGCGACTGCCGCATCTATGCTGCTGGCTGGCAGAATGGGGACTGCGGCTTTTCGCATGTCGATTATTGGACCGTTTCTTGTGATGAATCTTTCAAATATTCGCAAGTCGAGCTCTAGGTTGAGTATTATCGACGGCATCTCGCTCCTTCAGCCGGCTTTTATCTTCTGAACGACGCCACGTTACCCCCTTCCAAGGCCGAAAAATGGGTCAGCAGGTTGCAGGATCAGGTCGTGAGGGCTGCCCATGAGGTTACAGAACATAGTCGCATCCCCGGCTAGACTTGTGCTCGATGTTGTGACTTGTTCCAATGAACATGTTGCAATAGGAGAATGATATGATCATGATGCTCAGAATTTCTTCCAGTTCACACTCTACTCTAACCTCTTCGGTTCACAGACACGCGTCTACTAACCATATTGGCCATATAAAATAATCACTTACCTCTAGATTATGATATAATATCACCAGGAGAGGAGTTGACGTGACCGGGAGCTCCAGTCGACCTTTCAATATTCCATCGGACCAGTCTTTATCTTTGTGCATGGCCGCAACCCATAAGCTTGAGCATCTAAAACATTAGACTTTCAGTTGAAGCATATCAGACGCTCGGAAGCGGGACCGTTCGTTATCTCCGTCTGAAATTGCTACGTCATGAGTTGCTATGGAGCCAGTTCTGGTCCCGTTCTTGTTGAGCCCATTGTCCCCGCATAATGCATGATCGGCTGTCAAGTGACTTCTCTTAAGGAAGAAACTGCTCCACTCGGGCACACAGACAATCTCCAAGCTTACGTGCGGGTACGCTGATATAGGAACCTTCTAAACCTCCGAGCCGATCCTTGTTCGGTAGCAGGCGGACGCACCCCGCTTCAGATCTAGCAACATTACGCGATAGTTTGCTTTCCGAAAGCTTATTCTTGTCTGACTTATTTGATAACCTCACCCTTGGAGCCTTGGCAATACTGAAGTGGTGGGACGGAACGACGAATCCTGGCAAAATCCCTCACAACAACCGGAAGTTCACCGATACGGCCGAGAAGGCTCACTTGGTCGTTCCTCTGCCTTATTATATCGCCACATTTCTTGGTATATGCACCGTTACTCTCCAGTTCTAATGACGACGAACATTGAATGGAGAATTACCTAGATGCGGACCCATATGACAATATCTTGGCAAAAGGCGACGTAACTTCCTCTCCAACATGTGTGATCACAACTCGTGCGTCTCCGAGTATCTAGACCTGGTGTATTGGGAAGCAGCCTTTGTCTAAGTATCGTCTGCACTGTTGTGATCTAATTATGTTACTGCCTTCAATATAAAATTAAGGGCTTCCTGACGATACGTAAATGCTGTAGAGATTTATTAAATATATTGGCTTTTTCCAATTGAGTTCACAGGATATGACATGAAGTGAAATCAATGCATATTGATGCAAAATCTCGTAACTGACAAACACAGTAGCTGTTTCAACACATTTGCCAACCCGCAGCCAGCAGCCCACCTCCGATCACTGATATCATGCTCTACCATTCACCACGAACAAGAGTTTAGTGACGGGCATCATTTCGTACAGCACTCAAACTATCATTCAGTGAGAGACCGGATTTTATGTGAGAATAAATGATACATACAGTGAGAACCGTCTCGCATAGCCCTTCAAGTGGTTTATTGCGTGTGTGGGTGAAGCTGATAACCTTGCCAAGTCGTTGGCCTGGATTGCATTCCCCTTCGAGACCGTTGGGGCAAAACCCTATACTAGCATACGTCTTTGACGTTTGACGGCAGGTAGACCTTGATTGGAGAACGGGGCTGGCGACAGTCGGCTGAAAGACGCTGCCAATTACGGCAAGCATCGACAGAAGCTGAAAAGATATCATAGTAGCAACTGCAAAGTAATGTAGTAGTGTAAAGTGATATTTGAAGCGTGTAGATTTTGGTGATGAGTGGTTGCGTAAGTTACAAAAGCATCGGACTCTGTTTCGACATGGTGATATTGTCTGTCTTATACTTGTTAGGTATGGATATAGATCTCGCATCGCGTTGTTAAGAACACTCCGACTAAGGTGAGGACCCCACCAAGTGACCACCAAATTATGCCCGTGACACTTGACACGCCGATGACCCGGAATCCTAAATTACAGGTATCGAGATGGATCTCCCCTCTGAACTTTAAACAGGTAGCTCCAAAGTATGAATTATGGGGAGGTCGATTACTTCCCGCTTCCAGAATATCTTAACACTTTCTACAAAGATGGTTTTACAAACCAATAATGTCATAATACGAGATGGTTTTGCATATTCCCGGTCTTGCGCTACATCGCCATGCCACGCACTGACTACTTGGACAGATGCCGCGT
This sequence comes from Fusarium albosuccineum, assembly GCA_012931995.1. Classification (NCBI taxonomy): domain Eukaryota; kingdom Fungi; phylum Ascomycota; class Sordariomycetes; order Hypocreales; family Nectriaceae; genus Fusarium; species Fusarium albosuccineum. Next base: position 5,189 of record JAADYS010000290.1, on the reverse strand, counting down.
TTGTCGCTGTCGGGGATCCGGAGTTTCACCCACGCGTTATGGGTCTTTGGATAGCTCATGTGCCACGTGCTGAACAACTTCCGGTATGGCATCTGCCCAAGCTGTTCTTTCCTCTTAAACACGCGACTGGCGAATGGGGGGCTTATTACTATTGTTCATGCAAGCACTTCTCCCTCAGTGACGCGGCTTTCTCGACTAGCTACTGACGTTAACACTCAAACTGGCATTCTACCAACGGTAAAATGCTTCGATCTTGTTCAAACAGACAACAAGGTCTACATATTCGCTTACGAAATATGGTGCTCCTTCATGGATACTATAGACAAGGCAGCATTTGAGAACCTGGGGAAGCTTCTGGTCGACTGTGGTGGTGCGCTCTAGCTTGGCCACAGAGGAGTTAGATGCAGGGGTTATTAAGGCACCTGGGACAGAAGGACACGAGCAAGAGATGCATTTTTCTCGACTTTCAGCCTTCGGACAAACCCTAGACAGACGACAAGAGTGTTGACATTATCTATATCTTACACAGGGAGGAAACCAAACACGGACAAGGGCCAGTGGCGCATTGGGGCGTGAAATAAAAAAGAACTTGCCGCTTAACAGTTTTTGATAACGTGGTAAAGTTCCGGCGGAAGTGCTTGCTAAAGGCAAGGTTTCAAATTTCTTTCTCGCTATGAGAAGGTCGCTCCCAGACATGGCAGTTCCATGCTTTCTCCATGTGAGTGATCAGCCCACAACAGCCCATTGGCCCAATCTCAGGTAGGGTCTCGATACCTAATAAACACAGAATTGTCATTTTGGAGGATGCGCCCTTGGTATTTGGGTCAAATACCGAGATGGTCAAAGCTGTCACAATTTTTAGAAAGGACGTGGTGCTGGTCAAAGTTGTTCTTTAGACCGCCGACTGGTCGGTGGCTGTGATGGATGGTTGGTGACGGACGGGTGTGTCTTGTGAACCCCCCGTACGATTGAGTTCAAGCCTCCTTTCCAAGTTAGTTTGCAAGTTTTTCTCATAAACATACCGCGCAAGATGCGCAAAATGATTCAAGAGAGTTGTCTTTTACACATGCATCAGGGCCAACCCAAGCCCCAAGGTGAGCCGGAGCAGGCCTTGTAGGTGCTACGCCTTCCTCAACCCGCCGCTAGATCCTCAGAGCCCATGCCCATCATATCGAACGCACACGATGTGACAATTATTGAACATGCTCCGTCTCGTCAGACGCAACCTAGACACGGTCATTTAAGAGAGTTTATCGCCCCCAGAGCCCGTCGTTGTGCATAGTCGAACGAGATTGTCGACAATTGGCATTCCCCTGTAGGGGCGAGATAACTATGCCCTGTAACTACCTAGATAGTGTCAGTGATGGTGGCTTCGAGAGCGATTAGCGTGCGATGCTGAACGACCGTACTCACTTAATTGCGCATCCATCATGACAGGGTTTTTACGACCTGCAAGCTAAATCTACTGCTACCGGCCATTCAGTTCGGCTTGTTTGAGACGACCTTTTCTTTCTTTCTCATTTAATCTCTTCAAACTCGTGGTGAGATGCACCCACCCCACCCCTGGCTTCGAGCAAGAATGGTGAAAACCCAACGTGGTTGGCTCAGGCCGCAAAGCTGGTGGCTTGGAATCATGTGATTGGCTTGAGCCGCTGAACGTTGGCGGCTCAGAATGATTTGATTGGCTTGAGCCACCGTAAGCTGGTGGCCCAGAGCTCCGTGATTGGTTTGGACCGCACAAAGGTGGGGCTCTGGAATTGCGCACTGAGCCCGCAGCCCACGTCCAGTCAAGAGAGCATTCTCCAAATTGTCCTGCCCGGGCATCAATACCAAAATTCAGCGCGTGGCTCTCGATAATTACCTGCATTGATTGAACTTGGGCCGACCCCCTACATGCTTCTACATATACTGATTGATGCGACTGACCCTCGCTTGACCACTTCCCGGATTGATTCCACCAACGCCGCAAATCCCAAGCATCTACCCTTAGTTAAACGAATAGTTTGCTTGCCGATCAATCGGGTCGACCAAAATACCTAGATAAGACCGTGATCCAATGGGCCCAAAGTACTCTCAATTGATCCATCTCTAGAGATAGAGCTGAAAATAGAGTGTATTCCGGCTTCGCCTTTCTCGTTATCCTCGCGTCTCCTCTGGCTAACACGCTAATGGCAACGTACATGTACATGCACAATCATTAAAGCAAGGCTAGAAACCTCATTTCAAATACTGATGGCGCCTGTTGTTGGTTGAAGTTTCTGAAAAAAAAAAACTGGTCCGATCCCAAGATCTTACTTCACTCTCTCTTCTTCTCTTCTACATCAATGCCACTTAGATACCAGACTGAAATCTAGCCGGTCCAAGCTGCCATTCATCACTAGTCTAGGGTAGCTAGATCCATGCACAGAAGCCCGATGTTGATGAACTGGTGTAGTCAAAGGTAGGAAGAAAGCGAAAATACTAGTGGAGGCTTTGCCAGCCTGTCGGCTATTCCAATGCAATCTCGTGATTTGGCGACAGTGCAGCAACATGCAAGTCACTGGAGTCTTGCTGGATAAAGATGCGCCGTGCACAAGGTGAAGGTTAGGCCCCACCGACGACACAATCACGCCACAACCCGATTTCTACATAACCCCCCCGAGTATGATATCGCTCGGGTTGAAAATCTGTCACACTGAACCAGTGGCCCCCGCCAGGGGCTACTACGGGTCGGAGAACCCGAGTCGTATTTTGGAGGTCTGCATCTTGTCATCTTGCCGGAAACACGGAATGGAGTACAAATATAGGGGTGCACATGTTGGCAAAGGTGGAAATCGTCCCATTAACCAAAACGAAACAGCGCCGACTTTAATCGCCTGAGAGAAATGAAAGAGATGTCGCGCTACAACTCCATGTGTTCAAGGTTCTTGGCCCTGATCGGTGTTCGACACGAACACGGTTTTCTGACACGGAAGGTGGGGCAAAACAAAGGCTATACCTATATAGGTAGCGATTTTTGAATTTATCGTTGCTTGATATAGAAGGCGGAGTTATGCAAGCTTCTTAGATGTACCTTTTTCACGCTAAACTCCGATAAGTATAGGTACTAAGAAAAGACCCACTTTTTAGTGTTTCTGACACTGAAAAACGGTATTTTCGTTGTTACGGAGGTGCCGCGACTACGAATTTGAGATTTGATATGAAATCGGCAGGCTGATAAGGCTGCGGCCCCACGCTTCTGGTCCCTACCCCAAAGAAGCTGTATAAATCGGTACCTATGAAATTATGTGCGCTAAGGAAGTCACTGTTGGGGGCTAGAATCCGTGTTCGTGTCAAACACCGATCAGGGCCCTTGGCGTCACGCAAGATCACCGGCGCAGAGTAAGCAGCCTAGTTGTGTATATATACGTCAGGACAAGTGTGTTGGAATTGATTTTGATGCTATGGTGTGCAAACTGTGTTATTTGTTATTGTGGAAGCTGGATCTGAAACACGATAGATAGCTTCAGGGTCAGACTTGGTATTGGTATGTACGAGTCTCAGCGAGAAAATGCACAGTGGTGCCAAGAGGCACTTCAACATAACTCACCCTCTAAAGTATGACACATGCTGGTGTCTCCTCAGGCTCTTCCTCTGGAGAGTTAAGTTCCGGCTCCTTACTCCATCCCAACCTGTCAAACCGAGCTTTGATATCTCGCGCTTCTTCCATAAAGTTAGACCCCTCTGTATCCTTCTCATACTCTGCAATCAGGTCTTTAACCTCTTTATGGCGATAGCAGTCTTTAACCAAAGCCCAGGCTAACTTCAGAAGCTCTGGCATCCAAAAAGTACCGTACGGCCTAAACACAACACATCTTTTGGCTAATAGAATAGTCTTATCACAAAAATCGTGGGAATCTTTGACATATGAGGGGTGAACACCAAAAGCCTTGAGTACGGGTGTAACAAGAATGGCTTGGGACAGAATACCTGCATATCCTGATAAACGGAGGAGAGTCATTCTCTCGTCGGGCTTTTCTGCCAGGGGGATCGATTGCTCGACGAGACCGCGCATGAATGGTCTCTCTGTACCGAGGATGTTATAGTAGTATCTCAGTTGGTAGAGATATCGCTCTGGTTTTCTAAGATAGAAAGCCAATTCCCCTACCATCCCTAGTTCATGGGAAATAAGAGCAGATTGACCGTACCTATACGGTCTTGCCATAATGGCTTTCTGGAACGATGCGTCCCAGAACCAGGAGCCCAGTTTGAGTTTAGGATTAGCCAACAACTCAAATATCTAAGCATCACGTGTTAGCAGTATTCCGGGACTCTTATCAGATTTAGTAGCATCGCCTTACAACATGAGTGCACTAGGCGGTGACATCGTGTATGTCAAACTCCAATATTCTACCTTGGGCTACAATCTCTTCGAGTAGGTGTGCCATAACGCCTCGATGCTTGCCCGCGTGCTTTCGATCAATCCATTGCTGAAACCATTGATTAGACGCTTACACTACTCTAGCTTGGATGACTTGAACTAGCTCATACCTGGCATATCAACATGATAACCACAAATTCCATTTTGGCTTCTACGGATCGCTTTGGATCTTACAACGAAATCCGAACGGCTCTCAAGGCATTGCCAAAATGTATGAGAGCATGCTGTTTAGGTTTTCGCAGAACAATGGCATTGTATGTCGCAACTAGAGCAGAAATCGATGCGTCGAACGCCGGATCCGATCCTATATGGCGAGGGAGATTTGGAAAGGAATGGGGGGTCTAATACCGTATGTCGTATCTTTCGTCACGTATCTCCAGAATAGAAATTAAGGCAGACCTTATCCTAATGGTCTCATTGCTTGGCGCCGTTCTCGGACTTTCTATACGCTGTTTACTAGACTCTTTAGGCTGATAGAGTTGGAATTTAAATCGCTGCACTCCGCCTCCTACACACAGAATGGCGAGTCTTACGCACCGCCCACAGCTTGGTTATGCTTGATCACACTATTTATTAGTCAATATCCAGTCTCCTTTATCTAACCTTTTAGTAACTTACCTTTTTCTTTACCTTCCTATACCTATCCCCTTAGGCGCGAATTAGTATAAGATTTATATTAGTAGGGGTAGATAACTAATTAACTTATATAAGTTAAAAGTACTTAATTTCCCCTCTTTTTAGCCCTATTTTATTTATAATAAAAGTATTATTAATTTAAAAAGATATAAAT
>JAADYS010000289.1:0-14385 GCA_012931995.1 Fusarium albosuccineum | reverse complement strand
GTGATTGTGGTGGCGCAGCTACATCGCGGACTAAATGAGGGAAGCTTCGCTCTAAGCTTCAATTTCCTATATAGTAAATTTCACCTATAGAACGCTACGCTTAATAAATTGATAGGATTGGATTGGCTGAGTCAGCTAATTTTTGTGTTCCTGGATCTGCCATGTGCCGTCCTATCCATACTAACTAACCTACCCGTGGCACGGCCAGCCGCGCCATACTTACTCTTACATCACTCACCTAATTTTTGTTGTGTTTTTGGCTTTGATGCCTGAGCGGATTTATTGCCCGGGCCGATCGTTCCAGGGGCCGGGATGATGATGGTAATGGTGATGGTGATACGCTGGAGGAGGGCCGGCGTGGCCATGTGCATGGCCGTGGGCGTGCGCCGGTCGATGTGCTGCTGGTCCAGCATGAGCATGGGCATGAGCATGTCCATATCTGTGGGCGTGCGCTGGTCCAGCGTGAGCATGTCCATGTCCGTGGGCAGGATGAGCCCCGGGGATGGCTTGCTGCTGCCCGGGATGAACTGTGCGGAGACAAATGTCGCCGAACCAACAACAAGGGTTCACCATTCTGTGCTCCTGGTTGATCTGCTCCGTGACCTCGTCCCGATGCCGCATGAGCTTGTCCCACTCGGCGTCGAGGATGGTCCGGAACACGCTCAGGAGATCATTCTTGCCAACTTGTCTATGCTGCTCCTCCATGGACTCGATGGTGTGATAGATGAAGGACACGAAGCCAGTTTCGATATCAGCAATGTCGGCGGGCAAGTCTCCAGCGTCGACCTTGTCGAGAAAGGCATCTCCGGCGACGCACTCGGGACAGCGGGACTGGAAAGCGCCGCCCTCGGGCATCGTGAGGTCCAATAAGTCCACGAGGTGAACTGGCCCTCCGGCCGTGGGAACCTTGCCCCTCAGGGCGTGGTGTCCGCACCTGGTGCACTGGAGAGGAGTGCGGCACACGGGGCACTTGTTCTGCTCGCCGAGTCCGAGGGCGCTGCGGGCCGTGTCATGGCACGGCTTGCAGACGATGTGGCCGCAGGGCACGAGATATGCACGCCGGGGCTCTTCGCCGGGCCGCGTTGGGTCCGGAAAGGTGACGACAGACATGTCCTCGAGGCAGATGGGGCACTGCGGCTTGATGGGAGATGGGCCGGGGGCCTGGGTGTTGGTGTGGATTTGGTGCTTGATGACGGGCCAGAAGCTCTCGCCTGTGGGTTCGTTGTCAGACATTGTTAGTGAGAGAGGGTAGACTCACAGAGACTGCTAAGTCTGGTGTCGTAGCTTGATATCCTCGAAAGTGAGGATGTCGTGAGTGTGGATGGGTTGTTAGTGATGGATGAGTCTGGTTCTAGGTGAGTCGGTTCTTGAGGCTCTTATACTCGAGTTTGGTGAATTTGTCCAGAAGTGACCATCACTATGGTGTTGAACACTCGTGTAGTTTCTAAAGTGAACAAAGGGGTAAGTGCGTAGAACATACATTCAGCTCTAATCACTCATTGTTCAGTCAATGCCTTTGTCAAAGCGACTGTTCACGGGACATTGGATGAACACATGGATAGCTTCCCGGAAAATTGTAATATGCAAACGATGTGGGCAGATCAACTCCTAGGCCAAGCCTGTCCTTCCTTCCATGTCCATTTTATGCCAGACTCGAGTTACCAGACACGAGTGCCATATCAGTTCCCGGCCGCCTTGACCTCCTCCTCTCCTTTTCTCCGCTCTTCGGCAATAATCTGCTCGACCGTCTTGGTGCTCACGCCCTCGCCAAAGTACTTCTCCGACAGCTCTACGCACCGCAGATTGGCTGACAGCTTGTTCATTGTCTCCATCCACTCGTCTGTCGGGTCACTGTCGTAGACAATGCCACCACCCGCCTGCATGTAGGCGATGCCGTCTTTGACAAGCATGGTTCGGATAGCAATGCACGTATCCATGGGGCCCTCATCCACAAATATCTTGTCCTCGGGCTTGCTGTTGTCGTCCACCCTGACAACATCGTAGCCGAACCAGCCCGCCGCTCCAGCGTAGATTCCTCGCTTCTCTTGCTCCAGGTCGTAGATCAACTCCATTGCTCGGATCTTGGGCGCTCCTGATACCGTTCCAGCGGGGAAGATGGATCTCAAGGCATCCCAGCGAGTGCACTCTGGGCGCAATATTCCCGAAACCTCCGAGGTCAAGTGCTGCACGTGAGAGAAACGGTCGATTCTCATGAGTCGGTCAACCTTTACCGTTGTGGGATGGCACACTCGGTTAACATCATTTCGAGCCAGATCAACCAACATGACATGCTCAGCGCGGTCCTTCTTTGACGCCTGAAGCTGGGCGGCGAGCTCATCATCTTCAGCCGCATTCTTTCCACGGTGAATGGTTCCAGCAATAGCGTGGTTCACGATGCGAGGCCGTGAGCGGGCTTCAGCTGGAGTGTAACCAAATCTCGAGTCGGAGGGGAGAGGTGCATAGCCGTCCGTCTTCATGAGACACTCGGGCGAGGCACCCACAATGTGAAAGTCTGCGCATGAAAGGAAGAACACATATGGCGATGGGTTCAGTGTCCGAAGGGTCCGGTAAATGTTGAAGGGGTGAAGTTTGGTGCTGCGAGAAAATCGCTGAGAGGGCACGGCCTGGATAATGTCGCCCTTGACGATGTATTGCTTGAGCTGCGTCACAAACGTCTCATATCCCTTTCGGCCAACATTTGAGGAATATTGCAGCTCCGGGTCTGACAGAGGGGTGAGAGTCTGGATGGGAACGGGGGTCTCGGGTTGGTAGATGATATCGAGAGTCTTTCGCAGAGTGTCGCAGGCTTCGTCGTAAGCGGGTTGGAGATCATCCGAGGGGTTCTCGGGGAGTTTCATGTGGGTGACAATGGTCAATGTCGAGCGGAAGTGATCGAGGGCGACGATGGTGTTGAACAGCATAAATAGAGCTTCGGGGATCTTGAGGTTGTCCTTGAGAGGTCGTTCGGTCTTTGGCTCAAAGTACTTGATGCAGTCGTACGAGACGTAGCCTACGGCGCCACCTGAGAGCTTGGGGAGTCTTAGGGAGGGGATATCAAGGACTCGGTCTTGGGAGAGTTCGGCCTCGAGGGCGCGAAGAGGGTCGCCGACATGGTCGTAGCCGTCGCCGGTCGCCAGAACTTTCCGGGGGTCTGCAGAGGTTAGGACATATTCGTTCTAGGGAATTGTAGGCAGGCTTACTGGCGCCAATGAAGCTGTATCGCCCAACAGTCTCTGTGCTACCGGTAGCACTCTCGAGAAGGAATGAATATTCGGCCGTGGCCCTGGGAGTCTGAGTCAGAGGCCGGAGACTCTAGACTGGAGCATTGGATGTTTTACCCTAACGACAGCTTGAGGTATACGGCAGACGGAGTCAAGAGATCGGCGGGAGCGGAAGCACAGACGGGGAGGAGAGTCGGGCGGGTCGTCGAAGACCATTCTTGGTTGTAAGCATCGCGAGCTTCGTCGGCTGTTGGCCGTATGTCGAGCTGGCAATTGATGAGCTTTTAGTGAAGGGATTTGATGATTGCGGCGATAATTACCTGGGCAGCACCATACATCTTTGCGGAGAGTCTGACCGTGAGAGGTGTAAAGAGGAGGAGGAGGTTGAGGAACAAAGAAAGGCTTCAACCGGTGAGTAATCGGCCGAGTTTGGAGTTGGTAGCTACTTTTTGTCTGAAATGGATGCCGGGCAATTGGCAGCCCACCAATTCGACGTTCGGTAGAGGAGGATGAGTCTTCTCTAGTTCAACGCTAGGATCTAGGGTAGGTAGATCCCAGCCAGCTGATGCCTTGCGTACAAGGCATCCAGGAACCGATGGTGGGCCAACAGCTAACTTCTGCTTTCGGCTAGCGCATCGTGTCGGCTTCCATCCTCCACAACTCCCGCTCTGACGCTGCTTGGTGTCTCTTGAATACATACACACACGCGCGCCTAGTTAATTCATCAGCCTTCGGCGCCGACTTTCGCTCGTTCCAGGTCCCTCGGCTTCAATTTCCCGGGAAACGCGCCTTTTCAACGCGATTCACATCTAATCACTCGCCCATCATGCCTACCGACGAGAATGTCCCCCACGACGAGTTGGCTGAGCCCACCGGCGACGTCGAGATGACCGAGACGCAACAAACCCATGATGGCAACGAGAATGAGAACGCCAACGGAAGCGAGCTACCATTTGCCGATAGCGAGATCGTCGAGCCTAGGGTCACCTTTGCTAGCTATCTTATGAGCCCTATCGTCACCCTGCTCATCGGATCAGGCGATCAGTCACTTTTCACAGCTCATCAAGGCCTCCTGACTCAGAGTCCCTATTTCAAGGACATTTGCGACAGCTTTGTCGAGGACGGCAGCGTCAGTGGCCCAATTCCTTTGCGCCGTGTCTGTCGCGTCATTTGAGCACTATTAACACCCCGCAGCCCCGTCAGATCGAGCTCCCCGACTACGACATCGAAACCGTCGGCAGCTTCCTCGAGTACCTCTACACCGGCGAATACTTCCCCAAGAAGCTCCCCGGCCAGCGCGTCCTCGAGTCGGACCCCTCGATCCCCTCGGTCGACAACAGCGGCGACCAGCTTCTCAAGCACGCACGCATCTACACTCTGGCCGAGAAGTTCGGCGTCGCGGGCCTCAAGACCCTCGCAAGCTCCAAGATCCACTGCGTCAACTCGACGGCCAAGGGCGAGATCGCCTATGCTCGTTATGTCTATGCCTTTACCAACAACGACGATACCACCATCCGCGCCCCTGTGGCGAGCTTCTGGGCCACGCGCTCACACACTCTGCGCGCAGAGGCCGAGGACGAGTTCAAGGCGTTGTGCTTGGAGCACCCCCAGTTCGGATACGATGTTCTTAGTAAGTGGCCTTATTTGCAAGAGTCATTACTTGCTAACAGACACCAGCTCGCGTCTTGGACGACAAGCTCAAGAAGGAGCGCAACGACAAGATGCACCCTGCCACGAGCAGCGGTCGCAAACGCGCGCGACACAGCAGCGGATCACGCGCCGAATAAACTTGAACGCGTTGAATCGGTTAATTTGGCGAAGATTCGGTCACCGGCGTGTTTCCTGCATCTTTTCGCTGATATACTGGGATATTGGTCTTGCCTAAACGGCGCGCGCTTCTGTACTATAACACGGGATTTCCTTTGACTGCCACGTGCGGCCATCTTCAGATAACATATGGGAACATTAGGATTGAGAAATGAGTCGAGTGCATGGTGCATTTACTGATTCGTCCATAGTCGACCGGGTATGAAATCCGAGTTCATCGACATCCTAGATATCTCAAAAAACTGTTGACGCGTCGGCGCGCAAACGATTCGAACGTAGTTGACGAGCCAGAAGCATTGAACGGAGGTCTGGGTCATCTTGCTAGAGTTTCAACTGATGATCTGCTCTTGGCGCAAAACTTCCTGTGTTGTCGATCATGGCTGTCTCAGTTGAGAGCCTGCATGTCTCGAGTTTTCATCCTTCGGTCCTGCAGCGCGTTATGTTCGCGCTTTACCTACGTCTCATCCTGATATGGTGGCTTGCGCATAACCTGAAATACTCGTTGCTCATTGACAGCTCTGTGAGCTGCAGGAAACTGCGTTGTTTGGTCTCATTGAATGGGGTATGGTTGAAGTGATGCTGCAGACTCTTGAAGCTCATGAGATCTAATCACCTAGACAGCTTATTGCTAGGTTTGGATATGAGCCAATTCCCAACGCCGGGACGGTGCCATTCCGCCGGAACCCGAGACTAGGCCATAATAACGCTGAGTTGGCTGACGACCGAGGATCGCCCTCTACAACCAGGTGTAAGCTGCCCTCTTGGATCCAAAGTTAGTGGCATAGAACTGGCACTATTGATATCCTGGGTCTGGTTCCTCGCCGTCTGGCTTCAGTGCCACTCAGATTCGTTCCATCTTCCCATAGGCATGCTGGAAGTTCTTATTGCGCCATGCTTTCGTGCTTGACAGGGCGTGGGAGACAGCCAGTCTGACGAAGGACGTGGTTGAACAATACTCTCCTGAACTTATCAAGGGACAACTGCCTACAAAGCCTCTGATACATTCTTGAGCGAAAGCATCCGCTTCGTCGAGTTCGACTTACCCGAGCCTTGGAATGTCGCTATCTCTCATCGACCTATACGGTCTATGCTCGTTGCCCGATAGAAACGTCTTACTGTGGGTATTCGGACCATGGTCTTTGAGGAGTCCAAGCTTCTGATGTTGGAGATGGGTCCTTGTTCCTCAGCAATCTTGAATATAGCGAAATAGTAGGCGTCGAGCTCAAGAGTGTATTCGGAGAGCCACCTTGATCAAACTAATAGTTAGAGTAAGGCAGCTGAGGATATCTTGTTGATAGATCCCGAATCCAAAAAACCGTGGTTGGCGCACGCTGCTCTCATCAGTTTTCAGGATGTCATGCAAGACACGAGAGATCCGGTCATAGCCATGCAGACGCTCTTTAGATGATGTGCCAGGGATGGCATGCTTGCATTCAATCACAGCGAGGTCGTCGATGCTGATCTCTGCGCAATGGATGGGACTGTGCGTCGTTCTTGGGTTGCTGGGCTTATGCTCTGTGGTATTCCGGGTGACCGTGGTGCTCTCCGTAGAATAGACGGGGGTTTGGCGCTGGGAAAGTCGTGGTAGGCTTCCGTAGACGGTAGCGTTTCAGGCTTGGGAGGTTATCGTGGAAGGAGACGAGTTGGAGAATGAGAAGTGAGGATGGATGGGTCTTCGACTGTCGAGCTTGGATAGGGGCTTCGCACAACTATGCCGCTTGTAGCTGACTGGGCCCTGATCAATTCAACTCGAGACCTCAACGTCAGTTAAAATGATGCAAAACGCCATTGATTTACCCGTTTCTGCGCTATGAGTTTCTGTCTGAGAGAAGCAGGCCGTTTGTGCTGACCAACCCAACTCAGGGGGCAGCCCGCGATTGAGGACCTTCGCCAACAACCCAGAGCCATCATGCCGTAGCTGTGGGGGAATGTGAAGCTCCGTTTGCTGGCCCACTTTCTGCTCCGCGTCTCGTGCTTTGAGCGTGCCCGCGATGGCATATCAAGTTCTTGGACGCGTCTCTTGGGTGGATGTTCAGAACCGTGTTCCCAAGGGCATACCTGATCAAAGACAAATCCTCTCTAGCCTGACCTGAACAGGTGATACTTCTGCTCAATCAGAGGTTGGGCTGGTCCTTGCAGGGAGTCCATGAGGTAGACCCCGTCTGTTTCTGGGACGGTGGTAGAAAGGACTGAGCAAGTGTTCGCCAGTGTTAGGGACGCAACGGTGACCGTTCGCTTTACAAACGCGTCCACGCAAACACTCGGGCTCGTCCACATGCATAAAAGCTCGAGGACTTTTCCCTTCTCACATCTCGACGATTTCTTTTCCATCATCGGCATCTGCCTCATCCACCAGGTACAGCTTCTGCTCTAGCATCCCCCTCAACACCACCCTTTCCATCCTTCACTACACGATTTTATCCTATCCTATCATCGTGTTTATCACTCGCGCTCTTGGAGCTAACACTGCCTTACTTGCCAGAGCCGACGCGGACTCGAAAAGATCACCATCAATCATTCCACATCAACCAGATCTCACGACTTCATCATCATGGCTGGCAACGCTCAGGGCTTCTGGCCCAACCTGCAACAGCAGATGATGGACGATCCCGCCGCGTTCTCAGCAATTGAACTCGACTGCGTAATTTGCTTCGAGCCCTTGAAAAGACATCCGGACACTGAGCGCCACGAGGTCGGACAGCCGCATCGAGACCACCGCGGTAGCATCCTGCCCTGTGGCCACTTCTTTGGAGACAGATGTTTGTATGACTTCCAGAAGACCAAGTTCAACGAGTTTGGCGAGCCGCCTGCATGTCCGACATGCAATTCTCAGCAGCCTCGCCACCCAGGATGTAATCACCTGGTCAATGATCGAGACTTGCCATCTACAGTCAAGGAGGCTGAGTGCCTGCCCCAGATTCTCACACGAGGAGGTACACTATCCGAAAAGTGTAGCTGGTGTCAGCTTATTGATTCTACCAACGAGATCATGGATCACATTGAGGAAACCGGACCAACACCGGAATTTTGGCCAGCCGTCACTACCTCGGTTTCCTTTGCCGACTATTTCTTCAACCGTTGCAAGACACATGCATACGGAGACCATGAGATGCGCGTTTTCCTCAATCATATCCATCTGGAAGGCGAATTGCTCGCCTTTATTCGAGGCGTTGAAAGACAGCTAGCAAGAAGCTCAGCGACCCACTGGCAAAGCCTCGATCTTCATCAGGTCACGTTTCACCTCCATCGGATGAACCGAGTCAGGAAGCTCATTCCCGAGGAGCACCTCGAGGGCTCATTTATTTTGGCTTTGCTTGCAAGTGATTGAGCATTGACTGGTATGGCCACCCACTACTGCTAGAAGAAGTCATGCTAACCCTCGCACAGGCGATGAAATCGTATACGACGAAGGATAGCTGATTTGGAACATTGTTGCTTATGCCTTTGGCTCTCCTCATTTTTGGAAGAAATATGCGTTTTCTTTTTTTACGGAGTTGGGAGAATTGTTTATGCTGTTTTCTTTAACCAGCTTGTGTTCTGATTCTGAACACGATTCTCCTTTGTTAGCTTTTGCAATGAATGGCATTGATTATTGTTTTGATGAAACAAATCCCCCATGAACACGTGTTCCGATTCCCGTTGACAATGAATGTAGTGAACAATGGCTGCCAGTGCAGTGACAAACGGATGCGGCGAGTGCTCATCGATCTGCGTATATCAACAACGTTTTCACCCGTATAAACATTCCATTCTCCATCTCAAATCCTCTTTCACAAGCACATTACTCTCGCTCTGGAGCACCACAATCCTCGCTCACCGTCTTTACTTCAACTTTATCTACCGCTACAATGGCCCAGGAAATAGTTGGGACACTTTGGGACTTGATTGAGCCGTTCGTCGTCGTGCAGCAGCCTCCTCGTCCTCCCCCTCAAGTCACCCACAACTTCTGGCCCAGCTTGAGAGATGCTCTCTTGAATGGACCGCACCGCCTTAATAATTTGAACCTCAAATGCGATATCTGCATGGACCGAATGTCCGTCTTTGACCACGAACACGTACAACACCACGTTGAAAAGAATATGCACCATGGAGCTCGAGTGCTCCCTTGCGGACACATGTTTGGCACCAGGTGCATCAGCCGGGTTATCGTGGAATGTCGAAATTCTCATATTCCCATGTCGTGTCCCATGTGTCGCACCCCCTTTGTCGACCATCCGCACTGCCTTCATGGACACTCCGGTATGCCCATGCCCAACACCATCGAAGACATCGCCAATTTCCCTCGCACTCTCGCTGAAGGAGGGAAAATTGCCGACAAGTGTGGCGACTGCCAGGTCGTGGACGCAGTGATTGGTCTCTCTCGCCTCGCACCTATTCTCCATCCTCCGATTGACCTGGGAATCATGGAGGTCATCGGCGTATCTGCCAGCAAGCCCGGAGGCCACAGCTGGTCGCTTGAGCCGGGGCAGGGCATGCTCAACCTGATCGTAGAAGACCTATCTCTCGAAGAGGGAACCTTTCAGAACATTTGCGATGAAACTGCCGAAATCCTCAGTGAGAATACTCTCAGGAACTGGACGTCAGTTGATCTTCGCGGGCTCGAGTTTCACGTCCACGTCTATGAGCGCGTTCTCCCTGGTCAGGGTCCTCACGCCATGGAAACTGAGGAACAGTGATTCACTGCGGTGAAGGGGGCGGATGAATGAATAGAAGCACATTCATAACATTAGGATTATAGACACAATGTACAACAAGCGAATGGAGGCGAAAAGGATGGCTTAGAAGGGATGACATAGAATTGGCATCAAGGCGTCATTTGAGTGTTTTATCATCTTATGTCATAATTTCCCATGAAATGCATCTGTTTCTAGAACTGTCCTTTTATGTGATCTTCTATTGAATGAATGTGTTTAGGCCGCCGCTTCAAAATCCAGGACCAAGCCGGGAAGAACCTCGATAGACTTGGGACTATCCTTGGTGCCGAGAAGGGTCAACTTGACCTCAAGCCTGCTGTTACCATCCGGGAGAGTCGACAAGGTGACTTGGTTGCTGCCCGGGTTTGATCCAGCAGGGAGAGCATACGGCCACGAGAATCCTCCTGCTTCTGAAGTAGCGGCTGTGTTGTGAATGGCGTCATAGACTGGCTTATATGTCGCGATATCTTTCTCCGGTACCAGAACCGTGATTCTAGAGACACCCTTGGCGTGTGAAGGATGCAGTGTATATTCATGAGGGCTAGTTTCGCCTTTAAAGGGCGACCGCAGATGTCGCTCCGTCACATCAATACACCAAAAAGGCACGGTGCCGGGAAAGACGGGCTTGCCCTCCGAGTTCAAAGCCAAAGAAACAACACACTTCATCAAAGCTCCATCAGGCCGATATCTCTCAACAGGGGTAAGATCGCTATAAGTGACGCCCGTCTTCGCATCAGCAACCCTCTGCTGAAGCTGCGCATAATCAGCCTCACTAGGCAACGTATGCGACCAATCCGCAATCTGGCCCTCCTCAAGATTACCCCATCGGTGAGCCTTTCTCTTCTCAGGATCTACACCCTCGACGAATGCGATGAACTCGATGTATGAGCCGTCGGCGAGGTGGATGAGTTTGTTGACCGTGAGGCCGTCTGCGTGGGCGCCGCCGTCGATGACGATGAGCAAGTCTTTAAGTTTGTCGGTGACTGTCTGTAGGGTCTGGTACGAGACCAAGATTGCGATGTGATCGAGGATAGGGAGTGCCATTGTGCTGTGGGTTGGAGTCTTTGTTCGCTTTGTTGGTTGTTAATTGTAAGCTTTGTTCGCGGTGCGGGGGTTCGGGGTTGACTCGGAGGATTCATAGTCTAAGCGTCGATTGGACACTGAACAACTGCCGTGTTAGTCACTGCAGCTCAAGCGTCGACTCCATGTTTTGAGATATTCTGATATTCATCATTGAAATGCTTTAACACATGAAGCATTGAGAATCTCTCCTCCGAGTCATCAATGCCCTCGCCTGGTTGTATAGTGACCATCGGGGCCGGTTCCGACAAGCACGGCTGCATCCCCAAAGCGGGTTAGCCATCTCAATCCATTGTGTAAGCCAATTGGGCAATCGATACTCATCCGATTGAAGGGTCACTGATTTCATCAAGTTGAATAGTAAAGCTGTTAAGAGTTGTGAGAGCAGGGATTCGGTAGCCTACCTTGCACAAATCCCATCCAATCATGCTTAAGAGAGTCATGAGATTAATTGCACCAAATAACTTCTACAGCTTCTCATTAAAGAAACTACGCCTCCCAATTGCAGCCCAGCTATCCATAAGAGGGAGGAGATATATCCGTTAGTGACGAGACTTCCAAATTGGCTACAACGGGTAGCATCAGCCGTTGAAGACAACCCCTGTCTCCCCGCATTCTAGCCTTCCGAGGCGGACCTCGTCGACATGTGCCTTGCATCCTTGTCTCGGCCGGTCGCCCTCTTGTGGCTCGTCGGCCATGATATGTTGGCCTTTTATTATACAAACCCTGTTAAGCCATCCTCGTATCCGGGGCTGTTCTGCCGCGTGCTTCCAATCGACTCCCTGTTCCTGTGGCTTTGCCGCACTTGGCTTCCTTTCAAAGTCTGGGGAAGCTGGCACATGATTGACCGCAGTGCTTATTTGGGAGATGGCCGACACCGAGTGCAACTCGGGCCACACACTGGGATAGAGTGTTGTTTCCTTGTTGTTGATTAATGCTGTGGCATTGAGTCCGAGCTCCCGCCCTGCAAGGCTCGATGAAAACTGCACACTAGTTAGAGCATTGAAGACTCTCGAGTTGACCTTTGCGTTGACTGTGTAGGTGAAGCTGGGTTCAATACTGCAGTCAAGTAGTCGGAAGAGATGGAAATTAATCGGCCTCAGAGTCCATTAATCCACAACTAAACAACTTGCACATGCGCGGCGGGCAAGCTGTTGGCCTTACTTCGACCGCCATCTTGCACGCCACACCTGGGGAAAGTAGTCGCTGTGCCTATATCCCCTGCATCTGCTTAAGAGACGTCGAACTCCCATGTGGTATGTAGTCACTCTTCAGCCATACCCGTCTAGAAATGGACGTCTCCGAGTTAACCGCCCAATCACGTTGTGCACATCCCCTCCACCCTCCACCTCCATGGGTCCCTTTGTCCGAATCCTCAGGCGATTTAGGCTAGATGTATGCTTGGGAAATGAACAAGTTCATGTTCAGAGATCTCGGCCCTCCGTGAGCTATGTCTTAGTATTGGACCACCCTGGTATGCACGTCGAAAGAGGAAATCTGACATAACAGATCATATGAAAAGCATGAAGAGTTTCAATCGGCCGAGGTTCCCATGTCGTCCTCTTTATCACCAGAGTGTTTACCTATATAGCCATGGTTTGCAACACCTCTGCCTCATGGCCGCGAGAACCCAGTACCTACCCAACTCCCTTCTCTCGCTTATCCCTCGACGCCTTGTTAGGCATTGAGGCATCAACTCAGGATGAAGACTCTCGTTACTTCCCTGAGCCTCTTGGCTCTCGTTCAACTCGCTACTGCCCAGAGTGCCTGCCTGACCCTGTCCACTCTGTTCCCTGACTGCGCTGTATGCATTCCTCCTCTTCAACTCTCGTGAACCAAGCTAATTCTCACCAGTTCCCTTGCGTTACGTCTGCTGGATCAGCTGTTGGCTGCACTGTTTCCACCGACCTTGCGTGTAAGTACCTAGCCGCCTCATAGATAAGGCATCACTTACTAATTACCCTCAGGCCGATGTGATCCCGCATCTTCCTCCGCGATCCAGGCCAGAGCTGCCCCTTGTGTCATCGCAGCTTGCACAAGACCCGGCGAACTTCAGAGCGCCCTAGTTGCTGGCCCGTCTATCTGCGGATGCCACAGAACCGCAGTGCCAGACCCAGAGCCCACCACTACGACTGAAGAAGAAACTACTACGACAGAGGAGACTACTGCGGAAGAGACTTCTACAGAGGAGACTACCACAGGGGAAACCACGGCAGAAGAGACCAGCTCGGAACCCGAGAGCACTACCTCTTCGGACATCACCATCACTCTTGAGCCCGGTACTACTACCACTGCTGCTCCCACCGAGACTGGGTCTTGCGGCTCCGAGTTTCCCTGCCAAGCGAGCGTTGACGCTGTTCCCAAGTGCGCAGAAGGCTGTCTCTCTTCTGCCGCCGTCACCGAAGCCGAATGCGCTTTTGACAACTACGAGTGTCAATGCTCCTCCACGGCTGTCATCCAAAATGCCGCCCAGGGCTGTGTCATCAATGACTGCGGTATCCCCGACGCTCTCAAAGTTTTGGATGCTGTTGGAAGCCTTTGCAAGTGCGTTGACGAGAACCCGACGACGCCCTGTGAGAACACAGCAACTCAAACATCCGATGACAACACGGCGACTGAGACGTCTGATGATGCCACAACCGGCGAGGAGACTTCTGAGACCACGGCCCCTCCCGAGACAGAAACCGAAACATCGTCTGGAGATAACCCCGGGGAGCCGACTTGCACAGCTGGTACCACGGAAGACTGTGCCCCAGTGGCTTCAAGCGCCATCCCCGAGTGTGCTCAGAAATGCTTCACCAGCGCAGCTCCCAGCATCGGCTGCGATGTCACAGACTTTGCATGCCAATGCGAGCAAGAAGCCCAAGAGTCTCTCTCCCAGCTTCTAGTTCCTTGCGTCATCACTGCTTGCCCCGGAGAGTCCCTCACTGCTGTCATCACGGGTGCTAGTTCAGTGTGTGCTTGTGCAACAGCTGTCCCCTCGGGCGATTGCACAACCACAGATGATGGGACAGGCCATGAAACCACAACCAAGCCTACTATTACCAAGGAGCCTCCTACAAAGACTCACGGTCCTACAACGACATGCGAGGATGCCGAGACTGCTGATTGTGGCCCTGTGGCTACCTCTGCCGTTCCTGAATGCGCCCAGAAATGCTTCACTTCTGCTGCCCCTGAGGTTGGCTGCGACGTGCACGACTATACCTGCCAATGCGAAGAGGAAGCTCAAGAGTCACTATCTCAGCTCTTGGTCCCTTGCGTCGTAACCGCGTGTCCTGGAGCTTCATTGCCCGCAGTCATCGCCGGTGCCAGCTCTGTCTGCGCATGCGCCCATGCTGCTCCTACGGGCGGGTGCTCCCCTGGTAGCACTGGAAAGGATACAACCACACAACCTACCAAAACAGGGACTGGAGGGCACGGCGGCGGCGGCGGCGGCGGTGGTGGTGGAAAGCCTACTTGCAAGCCTGGTACTGCTTCTGACTGCGGTCCTGTCGCAAGCTCGGCTGTCCCATCCTGCGCTCAGGCTTGCTTCACCTCTGCCGCTCCCAAGGTTGGATGTGATG